>JANHGB010019208.1:0-79271 GCA_026283785.1 Coracopsis vasa
GAAATATGGCATGCGAAGAGACACTTGCCTTGATTCCTGAGAAGGAAATCTGAAATCTCAGAAAATAAACTGTCCGAGCTGAAACCAGGACATAGAGCTATCCATGGGCACTGCCATGTGTGAGTATGTTCAACAAGGATGTTTTGAGGGTTAAAGCACCCTCCTAATCTGAACTGGAAAGAATGAACTGTTTTATTAGCTGATCTGACCTTTACTTGTATTAGAGTCAAACTTGTGACTTCAGTGATAACTCATGTTTTACTGCCTGTTATTCCTGTTAACTCCTATAAACCCTGAAAAGTGTGGTCCAGATTTTATTTCCCTTCTACATCACCAGGGAAATCATGTACTGAGTTCCCAAACATGTATACTTTGGAAATTCACTTAAAGATAAGATGCGATTCAGGATCCAGGCTGAAAAAGTATCAGGCCTATTTTGTTTGGTGGAACCCATATTCATCATGATGGTCTGGGATATTTGCCCAGGTTGATGGATGGCACTGAGAAAGTTAACAATTATTTTGCTTGGAAACTAAGTATATAATTTTGTATGGATGTCATGGGTGACAGATGACACAGGGCTCTGCCAGCCTGCATGCAGAGGAACTTTTCATTTTTAAAAGATGGGCATGGTTTTACATTTCCAGTATAGCAGATCTCACATAGAAAGAGATCCCAACATGATGATTGAGTCATGGTGCTAGTGCAGAAATGCAGGCTGAGCAGCACTTTATGTTTGGTTCATGTAGATAGAAGAGACAACCTGTTGAAGAAAGGATAGTAAATATGGAGACCCTAAGAGAGATGAAATTACTTTCTCAAAGTCACACAAGTCATTTGTGACACAATTGAGAGTCCAACACAAATCCCCCAAGTCCCAATCTAATAGCAACTGCATAACCATCACTTGCTTCCACAGCCTGCCATTCCTCCATTTATACTCTCAGAAATATGATGATGAGGAAGCCACTGGCAGTGCAGTCTGAAGAGCATTGCAGAGGGCAAGGGGTAAGACACATCCTGAGGCTCAGGCAGCCCTTGCTGCTGTTCAGTGCTGGTTCTAATCAGGCTGTGCTGAAAAGCAATTTTGGGATTTCATTGTTTGTGCAGTGCTCATGGATGCAGCACTGGTACATGTCTTACCCAATTTGAAAGAAGATTTGTCTCTCAGATCTTGGTCACTGGAACGGACAATAGGTAAAAACTCAGGCTAATGCCATGTGTTGCTGTGATTGTGTTGAAACGGCTAGATGAAAAGGAAGCATTACAGCTTGTGTATCATCATCACTAAGAAGCATGTTTGCAGACAGAAATACGTGTCCCTTTGGGTATCCAGATGCTTCCCCTTTGGGGACTGATCTCTATCAGGACAGCTATTTAAAATCCTAGTGGGTTTTCATTCAATCCCACAAGAAATTTTCTAGATCTGTTAGAAAACAGCAATTATGAAGGGATGTTTTCAGGTGATCCGGGGACTATAGTCACCATTATTATCTGGCAATCAGATCCATGGGTGTCCCCATGCTGCACTTCCTGAGGGAGCCCTAGGAACCCAGATTGGTTTTTCACAATTGGCACAGACCACAATAATGTGAAGTATTTTTAATTCAAGTCTTAGTGCCCTCAAGCCCACACATTGTAAGTTATTTTTATAGAAAAAGACAATTAGACTTTAATAAGTTGTCCTCTGTTTCCGAGTAATTGTTACTGGTGAAACACATTTCAGGCAATTCAATAAGTGGCCAGAATTACGCTTTGCACATACCTTTCACAGTCTCCATTGACTCATAAGTCTATAAATAAAGAATAAACATAGAACTTACCACTCAGCTGCCTTTATTTAGGATGCAGTTAAAGCAGCAAAGGAAGCAGGAAGAAAAGTGAAACCTTTCTGAGAGGGTATTAATTTCCTTCTACTCTGTGACATGTCAACTCCTTCTCTGGTCAGCGAAGCAGAAGCTGACATTAGGCTCCTGGCAATGCAGAGGGGTGAAGTACAAAGCACTAGTGGTAATTGCACAGCAAATGAATACAAATCTATTTGATATAACGTGAAGCAAACACCAGCCCATCCAGTGGACCATCCCATCTCGAGGTGTCCAAGATCAAGTGTTTCAGAGCAGCCACACAGATGGAGAGATATTCTAAAAACCACAGCAGGTTTGCTCTCAATCTCTTTCTTTAGAGGTCATGATTTTCTAAAGACGTGTTAGCAACAATTATTAAAACACTGATCGCCCTTTTTATCCATGCAGATACCTAATCCCTTTTCTCATCTTGACAAATACTGTAGACCAACAATATCCACTGACAATAAGCTCACATTTTACTTAGCATTTCCTGAAGTATACTTCCTTTGATCAGGTTTAAATGTATTACTTTGATATTACATTGGACATGTTCTTCTCAGGGAGTGAAGCAGATGGTTTTTTGGGAGAGCTCCTGGTAAACCCATCAGCTAAGTGATTTTACCAGATTTGGAAACAAATGAGGAAAAGAGATTAAAATTGACCTAGCATTATGATGAAATTTTTGGCTGTTTTCAGCAAAATATGGGGATAGGGCAAAAATGATCCAGACCCCAGCTACTTCCCACTAACGGTGGAAACCTGGAGGCACCAACACTGTGTTAAAGCACACCGCTGCCATTGAAAAATGTGGAATACAGTTCAGGTATTTAACCTCTGTCACCTGTGTAGCCGAGTGAAACAATACTGCAGTACTGCCTGTCAGATGTATTTGGCAGCACTGGCATGTGTCTTACTTCAAAACTAGACTCCTCACACGGGGGTTTTGGTTGGGTCTTTTTACTGCTTGACCTTAATTACTCTTGCATGGCTTTATTACATACCCACCTGTACCACTGTGTATGCCAGTTATAGTGATGGGATAAATGGAGGTATCTGGGAGTATGGATTCCTCATTTCTGTCAGCATCATGTGAAAATGGCTAATTTGAGGGCTGATTGCACTCCTTGTTTCAGCAGCATGCCATCTGTTGGTAAGGACTTAAGTTACTCCCCAAATTAGATGGCACTCAAGAACACATAGTCTAGCTCCCGGGTGTTGTAGAACTGATCAAATTGTGGATGTGCATTGCAGTTGGCTTCCTCTGGCTGTTGTATATAGGAGCTCTTAACAAACTCTTACATCAAGCAGTAAGTGTCTCCACAGTAGTCCCATTGATTTCAATGGCACTACTCAGTAACTCAGTGTGAATAAGGGTATCCATCTGGTCCTTGGAGATGTAGCTGCATCAGTTGAAGGATTTGTCAAGCATTCCCCAAGCAGTCTGTGCTCGTAGACATAAGGGCTAGCACAAAATGAGGCTGGGGAGTGTGCTGATAGAGCGACAGCCAGAATAATCTGAGCAATAGATAAAGACCATGTTACAATCCAAGAGTGGTTCCCCAGTGTAATTAGGAAGTGCACTGTTATGCAATTAAGAAAATTAATTAGATGTAAACGTTTAGGGAGTGCAGGTTGAAGACATGTTGCAGCACAGTCTCGTCTAGCTCTGTGGTACTTTTAAGATCTGATGGTGCTATAATTAGTTTTGCAGTGTCTCTGAAAGAGCTGTATTCCTAGACTTCTCTATTGACCACACCAGTGGCATGGAGCATCATCTACTACATACACCAGAATACTTCAGCCTACCAAAACCAGGATCAAAACATGCCGTTCACTTTTTGCTCAGTGCAGTGAACCTGTTTGGTCCACCCAGGTTCATTCATCTACTAGCTAAGTTTCGATTTAGCTGTCTCCATCCATCCATGAAATCATCTTGAATTTAGGGATGGAAATATTTTCTCCCCAAGTATGCTCAAGCCAATTACCGTTATGTTGCCAGCTACTTTTAAATGAAATGAAGGAAATCCGGCCAACAGTATTTTACATCACTTCTGTTCCAGGAAGCCCAAACTGGAAATGTTCATTCAGAGTAAACCAAGGTTGAAACAAACAAAATCATATTCCTGGTATTTGAGGAAATTTCATCTGTTCTATGTGTGGGAATTCAGAGAAGCAATATCCTGATTTGACAAATACCATGATTTTTCAGGACATGCTCATGTGTATGCTGTTCCCAAAATGCACCTTGTCTTAAAAAATAAGTACATCCCTATTGACAACAGGACATCACCATTACATAGCTCCATTACACCACAGAATGGTCACAGGCACTCAGGTACTGAAGAGAGATATCCTTTGAACTATAGGCAGTCCTGTGGACAGAGCTGTATTCTTATGAGGACACACAAAAATAAGCCTGTCATTGCCAGGTCACCAGGACCCCCTGGGATGCAGGAGTCATAGACCTTTGTCAATAAGTCATCTGTGTTGAGCTCCCACCCATGAGCAGCACTTCTTTTGGGGATCAGACCTCAGGCTACATTGCTCCATGGAGATCTTCCCTGTGGAGTGCTTTGTCTCACCCAGGCCTTCTGTATTCATGGCATGTAAATATTTGAATTTATTTTGTATAGTGGCATAACTTCCAGAGGGAGCATGGAGAGGCAGCTCTCCTCCAATATCATCCCTGGGCCAGATGGTAGAGCCTCTCTCCGGGACAAGGAGATGTTGGCTCGCATCATTTAACAAGAAGCAGGGGCTTGAAGCAGAGCTTCTCACATCCATCCTAGTTAAGTGCTTAAACCACTACATCACCATGTATGGGAGGAGGGTGAAGTGGCAAGAAACAGCTTCACCATAGACATATTTCAGATGAAAGCAGCGTTATCACTGTGTTTCAAAAAGAACTGGATCCTCCTGAGATGCTTTAGGCATCCTCAGAGATGCATCTTGGACTGAATCTCTCAGAGGAACTTGGAACCTGGATAGCCTTGAGTCTGAGCTGGATGTCAGAACCATAAAGCTGCCAAAACTTGACTATTTGTGCACATTTAGAGAAACAGCTTCCAGGGACCTCAGCAACTCCAATACAAAACCTGGAGCACCTCTGAGTGGAGGTATCTCCACAGGCAGGCAGCAAGTGAACACAGGCAAGTCTGAGCAGTGCAGCTTTGGAGTCAGGGACTATATGCATATGGCAGCAATTTAAGTGAGTGCTCCAGGTATATCTTAGAAGTCACTAGCAAAGAGGACTAGCAAAGAGAGCTAGCAAGAGAACCTCAAGCTCCTAATTCAGAAGGCTGCGCTTAACCTTCCTACTAACTTCACAGAACACACAGGACATCCCTGCTATGACCCACATAATTTTTAAAGTAATTAGTTTTTCTTGCTACTCATTTAGGGTAGCACCATACAACGCAAGGCATGAACTGTGAAATTGATTTCATTTCCTCTCTCCATAAAGCTTGTTCATTGTTAGTGCTCAAGTCAGCTTGGACACTAAAATTTGGTTAGATTATTCCTCATACAAGCTTTCATGCCCCAGACCAGCATGTCTGAAATTCAGACATTATCAGCATGTATAAAAGCAAACGCACACAAAGAATCCCAGCGCAAAACCGAGAGGAGTTCAAATTAAATTAACAAGTAGAAGGCTGGAATCAACCTTGTTTTTATTAAGCTCACAACTGCTGCTTCAGATAGCTCCTTCTCCCAGAAATTTGGCTAAACCTGCTGTACAAACTAGGGGTCAGGTCAGAACTTTGTAATTTTCTTACTTTTCCTTTCATCTCCTTTCTTCTATCTAATGAATTCCATGCTGATTCTTTCTGAAACTGAAAATATTTCCCTAGTTTTCTGCATCCACAGTTACCATCTCCCAGGTGAGGCTTCCCCAGCAGAAGATGCCACCCAAGGCAGAGGGGAGAGTCCTTCATACAACACAACCTGCACATCGGAACAACCCTGGGAATGCCACTGCCCTCCAGCACAGAGACCCTGTGGGATGCCCTGCTGCTTGCCACAATGCCAGCCACTGTCAGTAATCAACTCTGTGTCTGACAAGCACCACATTTCCTGAGCTCCAACTCCATGCAAATTGATGAGCAGACATGATGAGATTTTAGCATGTAGCAAAACACAATTTGCCATAAACAGTGTTGGTCACAAAGTCCCTTTAAGCTCTCAAGAGATCATACCTGCTTCAGCATGTGTGCTGGGTAAATTTACACAGCAGTCTAAGAGTGTGATTACAGCTTGGGAAAACGTAAACAGTTTTACAGACAAATACAGTTTTAAGCTAGCTAGCTTAGTGACTGTGCCGGGTATCTCACTGATATCAACTACCAAACAAATCTGCTTCAATAAAAGGAAAGATTTTCATTCCAGATCAAGCCTACATGGATGACACTAAAGATAGATGACATTAAAGTCCAGGTATTCAGAGAGTTGTGCCTAAAAACTGGCCTAGGAGTCCTGACTAAATAGACGGTTAAAGAGCGCAGAGAAAATAAGACACAGAAATGAAAAAACTCTGGAAATCCCAAACCCTGTGCTATCTGTGGCTAGCCTGTGGCAAAAGGATTCCATTCATTATTAAAGAGAACTGGTGATTTTATAATTAAAGCAATGTCATACTGCCCTGGTCTACACTCTTTTTCCTTTAAAAGCTTCAGCAGACAAAGAAGTAGCCTGAATTCCTTCAGAGGTGTGAAAAGGAATGAGAGCTATGGGTACCCAGTAATGAATTGGTTTCTTTGCTTTTGAAACAAAAGCTGCAGCTCCAGCTGGGAGATCTGCACTATCCCTGTCAGTGTTCAAGGCCAGGTTGGATGGGGCTTTGAGCAACCTGGTCTAGTGAAAGGTGTCCCTGCTCATGGCAGGGGGTTGGAATGAGATGAGCTTTAAGGTCCCCTCCAACCCAAACCATTCTATGATCCTATGATTCTTTTGTGTCTAAATACAGGCCCTCAATGGCACAGAGGTCGGTTGCTTATTTTCTCCTCACAGTCTGTGATGCCACTGTCAGTACAGTGTAATTTGTTGTGGGAGGTTCAGTGGTGTCCCCACAGAACTATAGGGTTGAGTAAAGACACAGATAAAACACCCACTTAGATTGAACTGTATTTAATGTACTCATGTGTTTACAATGCAGTGAAAACACATCTTTGGAAAGACTTGTGGTGCTTTCTACATGGAGAGCCTAGCAGTTTTCTTGGGGACTCCGTGCCCCACAAACCTGTGTTATGAGAGCTGCTTCAAAGTGGTACATGACCTCAGCACTGCATCTAGGTGATATTCCCCTTGCCAGGGATTGTAGCTATTCCTGATGCTCCACCTCAGCAATTATAGCGAGGTACCAGGTCTGGAGCACCTGTATAGACCTTGTTACCTGGGTTTGGCTTGTATCTTGGCTAGCAGGAAGTGAACAACTGAGAAGGATAATGGAAATTACCCTTCAAAGTTAGCTTCAGTGGCTTTTTTACATATAACAGAGGAACACTAAAACATTTTACCACATCAGCTGACAAGAAGCATACAGCACAGATAAAAATGTGACCATCTGTGCAGTTAAGAGAATAAGAGAGAGAATATCAAAAAGGATGTGGGAATTTAGGGGAGTCTGAAAAGCTTTAAGATACTGGAAGAAGTCCTGCACTGTTACCTGCTATATAAGACTTAGGTCAAGCTACTCCATTCAAACTAGCCCAGGCAAACCTAAACTGGTGAGGAATCTACTGAGGAGCAGATCAGTCAGCTTGAACTTAAAGAAGACATTACTGGTTTGGGGGGGAAGAGGGTTGAATTAAAAAGAGGTGAGTTAGAAAAAGTACATTAATCACTCCTTGAGCCAACAACGTAGTTTTTACCTTTTAGAGGTAAGCAAATGGACAAAACCAGCAATATTTTACAGAGTTTTCCAAACAAGAGATGAGGATTTGTTTGTCTAAGTCAGACGTGTGTTATGAAGAGAGTGCACATGCTTTCATCCTTGATAGCAGCAGGAGTCAAAGAAGAACTTGTTTTCCCCTGTTCCTGACATTGTTCAGTTCCTGCATGGATGAAAAGCTGATTCATTCATCTTATGCCTGGCTGTTATCCCAGCATTTGTTCAGATGCTTCTTTAGTCCATCTCCCAGATCCATTCCTACTGATTATTTTCCACTCCACACCATTTCTCTTCCAGCACAACCCTCCCCAAGAACCACACCAGCCCTCCCATCTGCACCGGCAGATGATGCTGAGCTGATGGGGGCCTACACTTCAGGTGGGAGCTGCATCAAAGATCTCAAAGACAGAGGAAGGAGCTAATAAGGGGCCAACAGTAACAAGTGAAGTAATTTGCTCTATTAAAGAAAGAGAGGATTTTATGCTGTATGTGCCAGTTATATAGAGAGAGACAGACACCATGGCAACAAGCTTGTCAGGCAGTAGCAGGGCACTACTTTAAGATTAACTATCACTGGGGACATCATTAGTGGTGGAGAAACTTCAAAAGCTTTGGAATTTTGGTTCCTTTCACACCCAGAATCTCGCATGTTTTTATGGACTTTATTTGAATCTCCAGTCTATAAGCTTAGGCTGGGATAACAACAACAGCAGGCTGGAATTCTCGATGCTTCCTGAATAACATGAAAAGGAAAAACATGCTCACAGTACCTCAGTTCTTCCAGGCCTGCCAGGTTGTCTGAACTGTATGGAAATGAAGAACTAAAACATAACATTGAGTCAGGTGAAAGAGGACTTTCTGAAGTGAAGAACAAAAAGGAGTTTGAAAAGGACTGCTCCTTCTGTGCTTACTTGTAAGCCATGGATCTGATCATTAGCCTGTAGTGATGGAAAGGAGAGATGCCTCTGTAAATCTCCCATTCTGGGAGGATGAGCAGGTGACAGATAATTGCATGTATGAGGTCGATTCTTTTTATCCAGCTAGCTCGTAGGCAGAATTCCAAATCCCCATGGTTGTCTTGCACTTCATGCAGATATTTACTCTAGTGCAAAGCTGGTGCCAGATGCTGATGTGGCAGGGTTTATACCCACAGAAAGTTCCTCTATAGGCAACCACAAGACAATTAGTGTACAAGGAATCTGAAACCCTCAACACGGTCTAATGTGAATTGCATCTTACAGGAGCAATGGACAGAGTTCAAGTTCTCAGTTCACGAGGCTCAGCACAAATGAAGAGATTTCTATGGGAAATTGGAAAGAGAAAGGGAAGATCTGAACAGCCATTGCAGAGTTTCCATGGGGATCTCTTTTGCCCCACTTTTCTAAATAAAGTGCTGAGAATGCCATGCAGCACAGTTTTCATATGTCAGGGAACGTATCATAAATTCATGAACCTTTGTGACTTGCCTGCATTATAATTCCCCATAACTGAGTTACTCAAATCTAACAGGAGCTGTGGTGCTTCACAGCTCAAAAAATGAAGCATGGCCAACATGCAGGGTGTAAGAATGCAGAGAGTCCAAATGCCAAACCCTGGCTCAGCCTATCGTGCCCCACTGCTTCCACAGGAGCTACCACAGGCATTTTAACCAAAAGGCATTTTAGCCCCATCAGGACTAACTGGGAGAACTGAGATGCACAGATATTTGCTCAGCTTGCAGCGCAAGGAAGGAAAATAAGGTGGATCTTAATCATCTTTTGCAGACGCATCATGTGAGAAGAAGTGCATTCAGTCCCAGGGAAAGGCTTGGTTTTGAGCAGTTGTTCTCTGAGACCTGATAGCCGAGTGCTGTGTTCAAAGAACAAATGAAAGAGGAGGTGGCTTCTCTGGAGTTGCCTGCTTCTCAAAGATAAAGGAAGATGGAGTGCAGCCCTCTGTCCATCCTGTATAGGAGGGTGAAAGTCACTGCAATAACTATAGGAATTACTGCTGTGGGGCACCTTGCATAATATAAGGGGAGAAGAATTGAGAATGTGCAATGGATTTCTGCTTATATTTGAGCCTTCCCAGTCCTGTGAAGAAAGGCCTCTCTGTGATCATAATTGGAATGAACTCATGAATAGCGCATGTGAGCAGAAAGCAAATCTGAAGCTGCAAGCAGTCAGCTCACCCTGCTGCATGGTTAGCAGGGAGGCATGTTGCATACTCAAGATACAGGGCAGGGAAGGACATGTTCATCTTACTGAACAGGCAGAGCACTCACTAGAAAATAACCAAGGTTTGGAATCTTCCTCCTGCCCCATGTGGCTCTGTCTTCCAGGCAGGTGGAGGTATGTAGATGTCTATTGTTGGTCAGCAGGCAAATATCTACCATGAGAAACTGGTGGCAACATAGAACAGCTGCATGCATGTCATGACTAGTGATATGCGCACAGGGATAGCAGGGGAAAGCCTGTGATTCCTCCACTGGCTGTTTTTATACTGCAACCTGAACTAAGTATTTATTTCTCTGTTACTAGAAGACCTCCAAATGAGAGCAGCAAAGACTGTCCATTAGAGAGGCAGAACCACACACCAAAGCAGGTCATACACCCCTTTTAGTCACAGAGCTGTAGCCAGCACCAAGAAGAAATGCTGGGAGATGTCAAGCAGAGGCTTGGTGTTTGTCATGAGGCTTTCTGTGTTCAGAGACGGGAACCAAACAACAGCTTTCTTCCTGCTTAAAGAAAAGGCTTAGGAACAACCACCCATGGAGAAGGGCCCCTCTCAAACACAGCACTAAAGAGAGAGAGGGATGAAGCACGGGCTCCACATCTGTCTTGGAGACACAGATCTTTGCCTGCACTCTTCCACTCCCAGGAGAAATGTCGAACCCACGTTGTCTTGTGAGATCATTACTGCAAGTTGCAGAACTATTTTCTGACTGCTAAAGGACTGCTGGATTATCTTGCCTGCATTGCTATGCTGTTACTCTCTAATACTGTGAAATTAAATGCAGAGAGATTTTTTAAGGGTCAAAGGTTTTACATGATCTTAGGAAGGCATAGCACTGTTAGCCAGTGACTATTAGCTTCAGTTTCTTCTTTAAGTCACGATCCATATTAGCATGTCCCTCACAGCCTTAAGCTCCAAGACTCCCCCGCCTACGTACTCATTTTATGTTTCTCCCCTCACACTTGCATTCATGAGCTTCTGAGCTCCAGTCACTCACCTCCTAAAACTCCCAAACCTATCTTTGGGTGCTGAAATCCACATATGGACAAGCATTCATAGCAGAAGACCTCAGCTGAAATAATGGCAGCAACTTGCCTATGGCCTTCCATCCTCTCTCCTCTCCCTGGAAGACTGAGCCAAGACATGCAGATGAGTTCAATCATGTTTGCCTGATTCCCCATCCATCCTCGGGACTGTGTCTATGCCCGATTTCCCTGTGCTCTCAGCGCTTCATTGCTTGCCTGTGAGTCCCTCACCTCCAGCTTCTGTGGGCACTTGGCATTGTCAAAGGCTGGGAAGGGAGGTAGCCAGAGCAGCCACACAGATTTTACCCATGCTCTGAGCATGAGTTTCTTTCTGTGAAACATATGCTGGATGTTGCAGTCAGTGGAGATCCAGGATTTTGAACACTGCTGAACTTCGAAGCACAGTCAGAAGCAAACCAAAGCCACCTGGGCCTACCTATGGTAAGTCAAAAATTGTGACATTTCAGCATGACACACAAACACTTTTTGGGCAGGAAAAGTAAAGGAGGTTGGGTTTGTTTTATTTGTTTACCTCTTTTCATTCAAGAATGCATTTATTTTATAACTGATGGGAGATTACTTCATTTCTAGTGGGTTTAAAATAACTTGCCAGTAATGAAAACAAGTTTCTCTCCCTGTTTTTCATAACAAGGAGAAGCCAAATGAGTGGTTCCGTGCTCAGAAGAGCCTCAGAGGTCTCTGCTGAATTCATTGACCGTGGTTCAAACCAATGTGCAGCACAGCCACTGAAGGAGAAACAGAACAAGGAGTCAGACCATCTGGAAGGTCCACAAGATGCCACTGGCGCACTCTACCACTGCTCTGGGAGAACAAGCTGGGAAAGGCTGGAGCTGAGTTGTAATCTGTAATACGTGTAGAATCCATCTGCTCTGGAACTTCAGGGAAATGTATTGCCAGGATCAGCCCCAGACATTGCAAGTGGTGTCTCCTCCAAGGGAAGAGCAGTTCTCCAGGGCAAACTGCATGGCCTTTGAAAAATTCCAGGGTTGGAATATGCCATGTACAAGTTCAGTTCAGTTTAAATTAACTGTGACTGAAGGTCACAGGCCTTCCTAGCCATCCTCCTCCCTTTGAGCCAGACTTCAGCTGAGAAGACTAATTGGATGGACCTCTTGGGGCCTCTTCCAGCTGTTTCCTGAGATATATTTGTATTCTGCAAAGGAAAGACTCAAGCTGATTGCTTTTATTACAGCTTCAGCTGGAGAAATGTGCATTAAAAACAATGTGGGGAAAAGAAGACCTGACACCCTTAAAGGTCTCTTCTAATTCTGGCAGGTACATTCTCTGCCAAAAAAGAACAGTTCACTGCTGTGTGTTTTCTGAAGAACTGGCCACTTCTCTCTAAAAGTAGATCATGAAACACACTGTGTAAGCATCTTCTCAAGCAACCTCAGGCGTTTTAAATGTATCTTTACTTCTTTGCTCATGTAAGGTAAATGTTCATTCTACTGATTCAGACAGGCCTTCTGAGCTGGAGAACCTTTTCACATAAACAAACTTTCCCTCTGAATCACTATTGAGTTTACCACTTATAACAGTGATTTTAAATAAAGGTATTTTATTGTGGTCCATTGCTGTAGCTTAACCAGATGGTATTTCAATCTGACCAGCCTTACCTCAGCCAGAGAGAGTTGTAGGACTCCACTCTTCTTTTTGTCCAGGAGATGAAACACTTCTGAAAAGCAGAAGATGGAGAAAAAAATAGGATATAAACTACAGAATTTGGCATGTACAGAAATACTGACAAAACGTAGAGATCTGGCTTTTTGCCATTATCTACTAGAAATCTAGACTGGTTCTGTAAGATAAAACTACAGCTGTTTTTCTTTCCTCTTACAAGTAATTTCTAAGCCACTTCATGTGGCAGAATAGATCTACAGCCCCAAACTAGGAGTTGGCAGCAGGACAACTACAAAATCTGATGCAGTAGCATCTGGCATGATCTGGGGACAAACCTGTAAATCAGGTCTGAGTAAGGACTATAAATGATAAATGGTATCATTTATCGGAGCTGGGGCAACCTGGGGACCAGAACACTGACCAAGAAGTGCATATGACTGTAAAGAAGAGCATGGTAGGTTATGAAAACATGTCCCTTCACTCTCCATGGTCATTCAGACAGAAAGACTTTTGCTTTTTCTCTTCTGCTTGCTCTGACAGACACAATTTTGCTGGTACACTCAAATTGCCATGAAATTTGCTACATTCACAGTTAAAAGACACCAAATACTTAATGAAACCCCAAAGTTTACAGGAATTCCCCATGGCTGGTAAATGGAGGCACTTACTGAACAAGGTCTCCAAGCGGATCATACAGGCCACGAAGCCATCGAAGTCAATGGACAGCTTGCTGCACGCGTAGCGGATGACAATGCTATGTTGCATCTGATCGTTGAGCATGAAACCTGAAGGCATAGGAAGTACATGAATCACTGACACAGCAGGTTAATCTGCTGGTTTTGATGTGACTGATCCATGGGCTGCTGCAGCTGCAGGCAGACCTGGGTGAAGGAGAGGACTCCTCCTTCTCAAATCTTTGTTGAACTCCATCACCTACCTCTGCTGTGGGTCCTTTCCAAAGCCCATTGTGCTGGGTGAAGAGAGGCATAAAGTTCTCCCACAGCTTTTTTTCAGGCTGCATATTTCACATTGTTTCAGAGCATAAGCAGTCCTATGTTCCCCAGATAAACCCCTAATTAGCGAGTCTTGGCACTGCAGCTGAATAGCAGTGATTGCAGTAGAGCCTACTGCTCACATGACACATTGGGCTCTATTCAGGCCCATATTAATGCTATTTCTGTCTCTGGATCATTCACATAAACTCCACTGAACACAAGACAGATTAAAAAAACAGTGCTCCTGTAGATGCCCCTGAGCTGGCAAGCACTGCTCCAAAAGTGAATAGCAAACATCAGAGAGGATATTGTTGAGGCATGCCTTGATCAGGCTTGCACCTTCTCTAGTGCAGAGAAAGGTGGTGGGAAGAAATGAAGGGAAGAGAGGATTTGGACATAGCTCTGAAATACAACAATTAGATTAGGAAATAATGAGGCCAAAAATGGAACAAGTAATAATCAGATGGATAAGCAGTGGTCACAGCATGGACAAAAATATCAGTGGCTCATAATGCAGAACAGAGAATGGGTTTTGATGTATATAAAAGCAAAAGGACATAGCTTTATGTAACTGTCAGGAACGGAGAATGGCACTGGCAATTCTGTGATCTAGTAGATGGGAAGGAAACAGAGCCTTTAAAAACCTTCACGTTCTTCCAATATTTGATGATCCAGTGGTGTCCCCGAGCAGTGTACTCACCTGCCTCTCTGAGGGCATTTCGCATCTCATGGGAGTCTATGGTGCCAGAGTAGTCACTGTCCACTTTCTTATAGATTTCCTGCAGCAGAGGGGAATGCGGGAATGAGGATACAGCTTTTCAATATGTTCCTCCACAGCAATGCAATGGTGCAAGCACAGTCAGGCAGGCTTTGGCTTTCATAGCTGCATAACAGCAGCAGTGAAGACGTGGAAACACGAAGCTCACCGGGGGTTAGCAGCCAGAATGAAACAATCAGGGCTCCTCTAGGCGTTAACCTTGGTTTATTAGTCCATCCTGCAGCCTGTGCCCTGCCATCCTCCCTGCTGGTGTAGCTAGATTAACGTCAGGACAATCATACCTACCTCTGCTGTGTCCACACCATCACTCTGCTGTGCCCACACCATCACTCTGCTGTGCCCACACCATCACTCTGCTGTTCCTCCAGATTCTGATGGCTGGGACAGGGGCTGCCCCTACCAGCCCAAGCTCCCACTCTCTGAAACATTAATGAGCCCCTGGAATACTTCAAGTGGTTACTGGCAAGCAAGGCAGACTGGGAAACACATTCCCAAGGGCTGGCAGCCTGCCTGCCTGCCTCCACGTTACATGGTGGCAGACAGGCCGTTGAGGAAAATATCCTATGACTTGGCAAACACTGCAACAGACAGAGTCCATTTTGCTTAATATTTCAGACATGATGACAGATGCTTCCTACTGCCAGCAGGTTTATTACCCAGAATTAGATGCCACACAGACCTACAGCTCAGACTAGAATTGGTTCTCAGGGCTTGCTCTGCTGATACCAGCCCCAGAATCCATATGGTGCTTCACGAGCCCATAGTTTCTTCATGAACCTCCAGGACAGATGTTCTGTGCTGACCTGAATCAAGAATGGTAGCAGCAGGCTTGCCTGAAAGGCATGCTGTCAAAGAAAACAGGTCCAAATTTGACCTTCCTTTAGACTGCTTGATTCTGGGTGAACTTCTTGGATTTTAAATCCTCTGCCAGAAAACTAATTCAGCGCTTAAAAAATCTTAAAAATACAAAGCCAGGTTTTTGTAGGTCCTAAAAATCGTGTTTCTTCTGTTTGCCGAGGCTCAGCTGGCAATGTAACATACCGCAACAGCAGAAATATGTTCACATGAGCTTTAATACAGCAGGCAGCCAAGAGAACTGTCTTTGCCAACAATGAAAGAGGGTTAATCTGGCTTTCCATAAGGTATTACAAATTATGGAGTACGGTGGGGCCAAGGTGAAAGAGGACCTGCTTGTGCCCTTCTAAATCAGAAGTGTTTCTGAGCCCTGGAACAAACTCCAGCCATGAGAAGGAAGGCTTCCAAGTACAACCACCTGTGGTGGCTTAACCCTGTCTCAGTTCTGGATCTGTACTTCAGAGCTGAGAAGGAAGGGGGACAGTCAGAAATATTATTACCAAATACTTTTGAATCTTCATCCAAAGTGTCTTGAACTCTACAAGTCCCAAGGTGCCAGTCCCATTGGTCTGGGCCATGTTAAGGCATGGTTCACAAATTCAGGATTCCTTTATCCTTAGCAAAACTAACTGATAAAAGTAAATCACGCATCACAGTGTCATCTTAATGCCATTAGTTCTCATCTGGAATGCACCGCCATCTCACACAGACACACCTACAGCTTTACATTTGCTTAGCTAAAGGCATGCCAAGAATTTCTAGGCTATCTGTACTCTCAAGGAATGATATATGGGATTGCTAAATATATAAGCACAATGAGATCCACTTGCATTTTGTACAGTTAACAGCAGATTTTCCTTAGGGAAAAAGAGGACTGGCCTCATAGCAAAGTGTTAGAAACCAGAGGCAGTGAACAGAGAGAGGCAATAGTAGGCTACAGAGTCTTCCCCCATGTCCTTTAGGATCTTGAACATCTCTTCCTATGGAGGATTATACAGAAAGAGGAAGTTGGCCCCCATGATGCTGAGTTGCCCTGATGGGTTTGGGAGACTGGAGTGTAGGGCAAAGGCATCACTTCTAACAGACAGTGATCCACAAGATCCACAGCTAATCCCTGCTGACCTCAACATGACCATGAGACCAATGACAGAATTGCAGCATGGTTCTTGGCCCTCCCAATACACTGGCTACCTTCCCAGCACATCAAGGGAGTACTGGGCACATGTGCTGACCTCTCCTTTTCCTTTGGCTAAGCAAAGCTTACTAGCTCCCACGTGTCCTACAAGCTATGCAGAACAGAGGGAGGCACAGCATGTACTTGTAGCCTTCCCCCTTTGAACAGGCACTCCAGCCTGTCTCTGCTGCTATGAGCTCTGTGCTCTATCAGCAGTACCTGGCTTAGAGGTTGAGGTTGTGCTTAAAAGCTGCCTCCTGCCAAGCTCACTGTGTATGCATCCGAAACTGCGCAGATGCATCCAGGCAGAAGGTTCCTGCTTCCTCCCCTGCTATTTTTAGGGAAAAGTTTAAGCAATGAGAGACGCAGAGCAGGTGAGAGAAGCAGCTCATGATTACGTGGTTCAGGTTTCTGCCGCTCTGAGCTGATAGAGCTGCTTGACTGAATTTTATGCCTCCAACCAGGTGCCTGAACAACGGAAATGTAAACTTAGCCCATCTTGTCAGGAACTTTTGCAGTGAGATCCAGAGACTTTAAAGGTGATGAACCGATGTTCAAAGGATACATCTAAAAGGCTGATCATCTCTCTGCAAGTGTTAATGTTGAATCCATCACTTTTAATATCCTTTCCTGTACAAGAAGGAAGTAAAAATCCAAGTCAGGAATACTTTTTGACAAATATTTTCCTGCAAACAACCCTGGAAATGTCAGTAATCTTAAAATCTTGTAATCAAAGTAAATGCTCTGCCATTTCTTTCACTATTTTCCTTCAGCTGATTAACATGGCTTTTTTGGCCCAGGGGCAGGGCTATTGGGTTTGGAGGTGGTAAGCCTCTACCTGTCCACAGAAATCTTGCAGCAGCATAATAATATCTTCCCATGGTTGTTGTCCCAGGAAGATACAAGGAATATAGTGCCTCTGTGGGACACCAGCTGGCTTGGAATGGGAGCACCAGGTGATATATTTTGCCCCCATATTAGAGGTTAAACGAGGCAGGAGACACTGAGCTCAGGCACAAACTCAGTTTTTCATTCCCCTTAGCTGATAGAGCTGGGTTTTGTTAGCACAGATCCAATCCATGTGTTGATGGACCCAAGAACAGACGTTCACTGACCAAAGAGCAACTTTATGCCTTGCCATTTCAGCATGTGCCTCTCAGCTCCGTTCAATGGGAACTACATAACATTACTTACTTTTAGCCAAAACCTGGTTTAGGATAGTTTTAAGTTCAATTGCAGTCACTTCACAATCCTGAACAGAAAAGAAAACATACTTGAAGTGTTAACACAAACCAATATTTGATACAAGCTATATTCATTTGCTGTCAGACAGCCAGAGACCATTTTCCTTCTATATCTAAGGCATGTAATCCTTTAATGTTTTTGTAATCGTTCACATTTACCATCATACATTCCGTGGAGGAGATCCTTAGAAACAATATTTCCTAGACTTTCAAATGGAAAATAAGTGTTTTATTAGGTGCCATGACCCAGTAAATGTTAATTTTGTAACAGGTTTGACTGAATTGGGTGATTGTCATCCTTCTTGTTCAAGAGATCATTTGAGATTTGAGATTTTCCAGGCTTATAGAAACCACCAATTGAACAATACTAAAATTGCCCTCTCAAAACTCAACAAGGTCTTTCTAACTAACAAGATGTTTTCCCTCTCCAATGCCAGTGGCCACCTGCTCATTAAGAGGAAATCTGACATGACAGCCACAGGGTAGCGCAGCCGGGCTTTGTAGATATTGTTTGTCAAATACAATAAATAAAGTTCAGCCAACAGTTTCCCAATCGGTGGGGCTTCTAAACAAAAAGGAAGGAATTGGCCAACGAGGCAATTGCCAGAATTATACAGTAACTCCACAGGTCATTTATTTCACCCTGGGATAATATTTCCACAGTCCTCACTCCTATCACCCTTACTTTCAAAGTTATCCCATGCCCTGCATTACCGAGGGAACAAATCACATTGTGCCCCAATAAGAAGGACATTGCAGTAAAACTGCTCTATTGAAAAAGAGATTGAACTGAAGTTGTGATGTAATAAAAAGAGAGAACTGCTTGATTTTCTGAAGAGCAGACAGTAAAAGGAATCAGTAAGTCAAGTGTTTGCATAATTGTAACAGAGAGGTCCCAATCTTTTTCTTTCACTTTAATCCACTTACCTCTCCAGAGAGCTTTCGAAACAGAGTCTTGAACTCATCATCTATATCTTTGTTATCAACATGAGGCTAGAGGAAAGAGATGACCGACAGTGTGGTTTACAAGGTGGTTCTGGAAAGCAAGCTGTGAATATCGTAAAGCAGCTTTACAGGGGACTATTTACAGCAAAGGAAAATGAGCACTTGCTCTGCAGCAACGCCAAAACAGAGACACTGCTTAAATCACAACCAGCCAGGGGCTGGCTTCATCTGGGAGTAAATACTTTCTGAGACTGATGTAAAAGTTTTCTTCTGCTACCGAGCCAGTTTTATGAAATAGCTGCAGTGAAAATGCTGCTGCCCCTGGCCAAAGCAGTTCGGCAGCTCCTTGGCAGTCTGCTTTTGCAGTTTCAGGAAGACTATTTGTTTCTATGGAAAGGATCATTCTGTGCCCCCGCTGCCTCCTCCTAGCTGTGCTAGATGAAAGAACAATTTAATGTGTTCCAGCTCAGTCGACAAGGGTCCAGCTTCTGTGCCCCAAGGCCCCAGGTACATGAAAATGCACAGGAAACTAGGACATGGAGATATGTAAAGAATCCCCATAAATATGTCATATAAATAAATATCCCCCAAAAAATTTTTCCTGAGCACAAACACATACTCTGATCCCAGCTCAGGGAGAAGTTAAAACCTTGTCCCTGTTTTGCCCTCACAGTATGAAGGAGAAGTCTGATAAGACAAATTAAAAATGATCCTCCCAGTTAAGACAGTTACCTCGTACGGTTTTGCAGACACCACATCACCTATTATCCTAAGGAAAAAAAGGAAAGAAAACAACCAGAAATGATGATTCTACCATTTGCCTTTAAAATAATTAGCAAAAGAAGCTGGTTTGATATAAGCTGTTACTGAATGCATAGTGCAAGCCCCTAGGTTTCCTGCTTCCAAAGTTCCCCATCTCTGCCTGTCCCACCTCTTTGAAGATATTTTCCTTGAGAAATTCAGCCTTGTTGTTCTTGTATCCAGACTCCAGGTTTTTCATTCAGTGGCTGCTGCTGATACAACCCTTTTTAAAACCATCTCCTTGTCGTCATATTCCCAAATCCTGCACTCTTTAATTGTGGGAACTCCTATTTCACAGACCTGAGGGCTCTAGTTACCACTTGAGTGCTTGGTGGAGGCCATCTTAAGAGCCATGATTCTCTACCATGGGTGTGCACACATATGGTAGACTATATGAGAAAATAGGTCCTAGAAATGGGCTTATTTTGCTGGTAAAGAGAAAAGATAGAGCACAGGATGTGGGTGCAACACCTGACCTTCTCCTTTACGTGCTCTGCCAGCAGAGAAGGAGGCTTTACAGAGAAGATACGCACTGTGTTTTAGCCTTCTTCTCAGAAAACACTCGCAGGCAGAACTCTCCGTTTTTGTAAGGCTCAAAAGTGGATGGCACAATGAGGTACTGTCCCCGGGGCAGCTTCATGCGGCTCGAGACTTCACGCAGGTTGATGTAAGGATCAGACCGGGCTACCGGCTGGTTCCTCGCGAAGAAAGCACGGTTCATATGAATGTCTGTGTGGTTTTCCAGCTGTTGGGAAATGTGTGTTTGTTAGAAACCATTTGATAATTTACTGGTAAGCCAGACACCCGCCTTCAATTTCACTGCTTTAAAACCATCTCAAGTTTTTCTTAGTATAAAATAACAAATCCAAAAGTGATGGCATAAAAGATAACCACCAGGGTTCTGTTACAGGAAACAGTCAGGCAGATAATTAGAAGAGGTAAAGATCTTTCTCTATAAAGATTATTTTTTCACATGCCTCTTTACAGTCCGTGATATAAAATAAAGACTGTAATGTGTGCTCCTATCTGGTCAAACCATACTTAAGTTGTTCATGTACTGAGCAGTTTTTGCTTTCACAGACTATTAGTGCACAGATTTAAATTGCAGGATATTTTTGAGCAATTTATGGCATGGGATAAATCTCTTAATTACACAGGAATTGTCATCTCTGATTTCTTTAACAGACAGAAAAAACAGTAAACAGGACAAAGCAGTAGTCACAAGGATGAGACTTTTGGGACCACATGAGATGATTTACCCAGCTTCTATTAGGAATATTAAGGATATTCCTTTGGATTACGTGGAAAATAGTGCTTAATTTTTCATTAATACCAATATGTTCTTAAGCAAGTGAAACACTGCTTAGCTCATAAAACAAAACACTGACGTAAGACAAAACAGCAGTGTAAGAATAACATCTCTGCTATAAACCTCCTATTCATGACTTTTTCTCCACACGGATGTCTTTCAAAAAGTGTGATTCAGTGATCCACAAAAGGTGCTGTATGGATGACAATGGGTGGGGAATACTGAATACAGGTAGGGTTTCTGGCTGTCTAAGATGAGAGCATAAAAAGATGTTACCAATCATTTTATAATCATTCAGTTTTTCTGTTGTAAATTGTAGAAAAATATGGGGTTTTTTTCCAATTTGTTCTGAAGATAAGATTGGATTTGGTATTTATGCAACAGCCCCATCCTTTCTCCTCACTCAGTCTTAAGCTAAGTGAGACTGCAAAGATTAAGAAGCCAGATCCATATCTCTTCCATTATATAAAGTTCATTTTCCCTTTGCATCTGCAAGGCTGTTAAAAGAACAGAGTTAATTGCTAGATGAATACACATTCATTTACTGAGAGAGAAGAAAATGCCTGAAAAGCCAAGGAAATTTGGCAGCACGGGCTGCTGGACCTCAGTAATGAGTATAGGCTATTATTACTGTCAGACACCCCTGGGGTCTCTTTCCTCTGGAATGAAAAGTCTCTTTACCTCAGGATTGACAACTGGGAGGATTAGAGAAGGTTGAGTGGGGTTTGTTCGCTATCACAGAGTTTGGAATTCTTCTAAACAACATTAGCTATGTTTTCTCAATTTTAAAATGCAGAGGCTCTGCTCTGCCTTCACCTGTACTAAATAGGTAAATTCTGACTTCTGTTACACAAGCTCAGTGGAAGCCAGATTTCAAAGAGTATAAAGGAAGTCAAGACTGGGACTCAGATATCTGTAAATAAAGCCTTGTGCCTTGGAAACAGTTATTTAGAACTTGAGATATTGGTCCAGTGAGCCAAGAACAAAGTCTTCCTGGTAGCTAAATTCTCCAGTGCAACAGGAGGTGTCCATCTGGATTGTAGAAATCTTCAGCAGAGATTACATACCTCCTGAGGAATCTGAAGGAAGAGAAAGAGCCAATGTTAAAGGGCTGCTACATATCTGCATCTGTCATTAGGGGAAAAAAACCCCAAACAAACCAACTAAGCAAAAAGCACAGATAAAGCCTCCTTCAGATGCTTTTTTTATCATTTTCATTTACAACCACATATTGCAGTATCAGTTATACATGTAGTTCTAGCTTGTGCAACAGCTGTTCCAAAGGAAAAACAGGATCTTCATCTAGAGGAATCTATACATTTAGTTGCTTTACTCCTGGTATGGTGGTGTTAATGATACTGTTGGTTGCAAGTATTTGGGTCAGCATTTAAATGTTCAGTCAGGAAGGTCAACAAGTTAGCCCCACTTTGCTAACCAAAAGCAAACTGAGGATTTATCACTACACATCTAGAATCTAAAGTCTACTGTTACTGCAATATGATGAAAATAGAAGGCCAGCATCACTAGCAATTAAACGGAGAGTGAGGAGATTGTTGTAAGGCAATTACAACAAGTAACAGATTTCATGATTTGGCCCTTCCTAAACTAACTACATTGCGGTGTTAATTTACCTACAAGTACAAGGTAGCTTTTCCAAAACCAATTAGTTGTCTTGAAAGCACAGACTCCAGTGAGAGCCAAAGAGAGAATTGTCCCAAGTCCCAAAAAATCTTTTGAAAATATCACCCATACAATCATTGTTGGGCCTGAGATGGCTCCTCAAAACCTCAGGTCTTGTTCCTTAAAACTAGCATACTAGAAGGCCAGGAGCTTGGTGATGGACACACAGTTATTGTCAGTAGGCAGTTTGAGCTGTTTGACTTCGAGCATAAGTAAGGGCAGGTGGCTTAAACATCTTTTCATCTTTTCACCTTCCCTTGCAGAGAGATCTGCTTTAGGTCACCATCCATGCTGTCCTAACTGGACCTCCTCAGCCACAGCATCAGCTGTAATGATGTAAATCTACGACAGTGCATGACCCAAGTGACATGGATCATATCTGGATGTCTAGCTGAGATGAGTTTGCACCAATGTCTTTCAAATAAAGTCTTTATCTTGTTAAGAGTCACCAAGACTACCCTACTATGGAGAAAAAGTCACAGAGGAGGCAGATGGGATGAAATAGATGTAAAGCACAAAAGCTCTGCTAACTTCTCCAGGGTTGTACTCAGTGATATGAGCAGACAAACATCCTAAATGTGTAAATTCAGGATGCCAATTGGCCAGGCTGGTTGGTACCACACAGATGGCAACTCAGAAATGTGCTCAGTGAGAATCATTTGTGTATGCAGACACTTAGGCACTAGGGAAAACCTTTCCTAGTTTTGAACCATGCTGCACAAGATATATTAGCAAAAGTCAGCCATTCCCATCTGCTCCCACCTGCGCTGGTTAATGATCTTCATCCAGTAAGAGTCTATACAACATTTAATTGCTTGTCTCCAGATACGATATTGGGAATGATAATACTGGTTGGAAATTTTTGTATTTTCTTCTCTCCTCTCACATCACAGAAATTAGAACTGATATTATAGATTTTCCCTACTTTATATTTTTAGAGATAGAAGCAACACTGGAAGAATCAAAAAAAAAAAACCTCTTTTGCCAGAAAAATGCAAAGAAACCACTGAACCAGAACAATACCATGGGAGACAATGAATGAAAACAGTTTTTAAATACGAGGGGAAAATAAGAAGAAAAAAGAAAGTGACTACTGAGCAGTAACCATAGGCTGTAATCAGAAACACTCATCTGGAATTGCCAGGCACCCTGAGCCTGCCCCCATTCAGATTTTGTAAGAGAAGGCTGTCAATGAGACTGTTGCTAAATTACTGCCTCTAGTTTTACACTGCTCTCCTGTTAAAGTGGGACAAAAATTGAGCCTAAATTTATCTGAATCTTCCCATATTATGTGGGTCAGGAAGAAATGAGAGGATTTGAATCATCTTGCAAAATCCAGTTTTATTGAAGTGTAGTGCTGAATGGCAGGATGTAGCACAGTGCTAATTTTTTCCTGCATAACTGAACAGGGACTAAAGCCTTCAAGCAGAAACAAACTTTACCTGATAGAGCGAATAACCAATACTAAGCAGAGCTTCTCCCATCTTCCTCTGTCTCCTGCGGTACTTCTGCATCAAGCCTACCAGTATGGTACAGCATGGCTCATTCAAACTTCCTTCATGGTCATCATCTGGTTCTTCCAACCGGATTTTAAACTGGGGATTGGTCCAGTATGTTGCTACGAATACCCAAGGTGAGACATAAAGAAGAAGATTTTGATGTCATTGTAGCCAAGATAGCTGTCACTAGGATTGTAGAGAATACCTCTTTGGAAGGACTTTTGCTTGGAGTTTTCCGAGTCCTTTCCATTACATTATATGGGGTTTTGTGAATATCAGTTTGAGCCGTAACAAATCAAAGCACCAAGGTATTTTCTGGGGACTAATAACCAACAGGGAGGAGCTGATATCATTAATTCCAGACAGTCATTTATCTCCAGGAAACATCCCTGGCCAAGGCTGTTATTATTGCAAGAGAATCAAAAGCCAGACAGCCTCTCCTCCAGAGATCTAACCTGAGAATGAATGGAAAACAACACTGCCACTGAACTGTGACACCTCCCTGGCCTGCCCAACCCTTTGAGGGATTGCTCCAGTCAGTAGCAAAAGCCACATAAGCAGGAAAAGCAGATAGAGAAAAAAGAAAAGAACACAGCCATGAATTAACTGCTTAGAGGGTTGGTAATCCCCGATGAGGAAATAAGTGTGAATTAGATCTTCATTTAGACTGCCAAGCTTTTGCTTACAGTCTAAACCACACAGAAAGAGCTGTAAGTCCAAGCCCTTCCCATCGAAGCCCCTTCCAGTCCACAAGCATGTGTTTTTTTCAGTGTTTTGGTTGGTATTTTCACCACTTAGCTGTGTCTCCACCTTGGTAGTTCTGGCAGCCCCCAGCAGTCGAACCCCGTCTCCACTGTCCGTTAAACAGGGTCAGGTCCCATCTATTGACCTCGTTGCTTGTCAGTGTGTCAGGAGTCAAGTTGCAGATCTCAAGCCGGGTGAACTGCCTTTGAAAATCTGAAAATGCCATCCTGGCACACAAAAAGACCAGGGTTAGTTCATCAGCCTCAACAGTCAAGGCGACTGCAAACGGATGGCTCTCCCAACAGGGCAGCAAACATCAGTACTACAGAGCTGCCCAAAGCCACATTTAATTGAACTCTGAATCTTGGAACTGGCTTTTGGGAGACAAATTTCCTGCTCCTTTAATGAGCTGTGTCTCCTGGAGACAGTTGTCAATGGCTGTTACACATACTGGGCTCAGTCATACCATTTTCTGTCATCGCCAGCAGTGGGCAATCCCTTATGATTGTGCTTCATTTACTAAAACTGGTGGGAAAAAATGTGCAAGGAGGTGCCATTTAACGGGAGCAAAAATTGGTCCTTATGAAAGTGTCATGCTGTAGAAGAACAGTTTCGGTTCAGTGTTTTGCTTTAATTCTATGGTTGATGTTTATTTTTAGCATTCCTAGTACGTTTGCATGAGTGACAGTCATTGATCACTTCATGCCGCAAGCAGAGGTCTATTCTCATTTCTCAGTGCCTTATGGCCCGTATAGCTGATTGCACTACAAGATGGTGGCCGTTTATCTTCCCAGTCTAGGACAGAGTGACATGAGCTCAGTACTGATCCATATAATCAACTAAGTGGGATGGGCTTTCCATTAGGTCTGTGTAAACAGACTCTTCCCAAGCTGGTAATCTAAACCTTTTCATTAGTGTGTAGCATTTAGGCAAAAAAATAAACCTCAAAATGTAGAGCAGCTGAGGTTCATTCTTGCTACCTCATTAATTTTATTACCATCTGGTCTCTATATTTTGTATAAGCATTGAATTATGCAAGCTCGAATAAAAGGTAATATTTGAATGGTAAGGGACATAAACATGAGTTTAGTAATGCATGCATGTCATCATTAACCCCCTTGGTGCTGGCAGTTTCTCTCCACCCAACTGAAAGGACTGCTTAAAGAGCACACATGCATGTAAAATGCCCAAAAGGTTAATCTAAATAAACAGTTCTCACCAAAACTCTCCATCATCTACTTGCTTATCCAGAGCTTGTTTTTGTTTGGGATCAATGTAATTCCATTCAGGAGCACTGCAGACAAAACACAAAAGCAGGCTGTTCAGCTGTGTTTCATTCTACAACAAGATCAGAGGGCTAGGCTCTCTCTTTGGTTACAGCTGACAAAGGAGTATGTATTTCTTCAGCAGCTAGACCTTCTGCTCCTCTCAATGGTAGTACACACCGCAACCTGACTATATGAGGCTGAAATCATATTGAAACCATATATGCAGCTAATAAGCCTTAAGCTGAATCATCACTGCCAGGAGCCAGAATGTACAAATATTTCAGACTGGCTGGATTAGATAACATGCAGCCTGAAAGTCAGGCAGAGCTTCTCCACTGTAAGATCTATTGGGATGCCTGAGATTCTCCCTAGGGAAATGATAGAAGCTCTGCTGCTGGGGCCACAAAAGAAGAAAGCAAAACAGTGGAATTAGTACTGCAGAAAACATCACTGCTCCTTTCCCATCTTGATGTTCAAGAGCAGCAAAAGCTGGATTCTTCTCTGATCTGCTTCCATGTGTCCCTGCAGTTCTGTACCTGCCTCAGCAGGGTTGTCCCATGGTAAAACAGGCATAATAAAATCAGGATATGACATGTGTGTGTGCCTGAGGCACCTTAACTTGGGGCTGAGCAAAGCAGCTCTGGTAAAGGTAAGAATAATTGTAATGTTTATCTCTATTTTCTGTCCTTAAGCGTGATAGAACATCAGCACCAGGACTGCAGTCAGTCAGTCAGGAGAGGAAAGTGGAATCTCCAAGTGCTGCATGAAAAAATACATTGTGGCCTCAATTAAAGTAAAATTTACACCATTCTAAACACAAAAATAAAGAGGTGTTGTCACTGCCAGTTTCCTGGATTCCAGGATAGTGGAAGCCCAGACAGTTTCTGAGAGATTTCCAGACTTCTGGGTCCTTTGCTTAGTCAACATCTCCAATTTTTTAAGATTCTCCAGTAGAAACTGGTCTGCTTTAGATCCAAGCAACCTTAGAGTTGAAGCAGATGCACAATGATTTCTCCCTGCTGTAATTCCCAGGAATGGGATCGGTTTGCATATTCTTCTAAGGTCCTGGCACCATCAGTAAGATCAATCTGAGAAAAGTTATCTTGCAAAATGATGTGGATATGGCTTGCATTGGTCAGCTCACAATTAAAACATGGGCTGTTCTCTCTTATTAGATAGCTCTGCCTGAGCCAGGGAAGAATCTGTGCTGGGCAGAGCAGATCAATATCTAACCCTGCTAATAAATTAATAGTGTTTTATTCCAACTGATTCAGTATCTCCCCTAAATGTGCTTTGTGATTGGATTAACTCCATAGTCCAATTTAATTTTTAAAAGATACCAAAATACACTGAAGAGAGAGAAGCAGGGGCATATAAAAACCTACTTATCACTCCAAGCTCCAGTCCACTCCACTTCACCCCAGGGATTTCTAAGCCTCACTAGTTTCTCTAGCCGTCCTCTGTAATATACCTAAAAGATCCACAACAAGCAGAGCGTGAGCACTTCCATTATTCCAATCATCACAGGACAATTACTTTTCAGACTGGATAAAACATGATTTGTGCTTGAGTGATGCAGTCAATTACAATTTGTAAAAGTTAGAAGACACATAGATACCTTCTACCCTTATTTTACATTATCCCGTGCCACCAAGCGAGCCATTAGCTGCAGCACTCACCGTTTCATATAAAGACAGCAACCTGCAAGGAAAAACATCAGCTACAAAACAGCAGAATATCTACATCCTCAAAAGCAGGAGACATCGCACAACACAGCAAGGTTGGAAAGAGATTATTTGGCATGGGCACCTTGTAAGGATTTCGGTTTCAGAGGAGCAGGAGTATCTAGGGCTCACTGTGAAGGTGAGACTAATGGCACAGTTCCTGAAAGAGGCTTTTACTCTTTTCTCGTTAGTGGTGACTGGCAAAGTACACACTCCCACTTCATGCAGTACAAACATGTGGGGAAACGGCTGCCTCTTCTGTTTCTCCTTTCTGTACCCTCCATTTCAGTTACAGCTTGGCCCACCTTTACATTTTGTATTGCAGTCTGCTGATACAACACAGGTTGCAGACTGCACTCTATACATACTATACTATATATATTATATATATATTAGAGTATATACTGTATATAACTACTAGTATCATATATACTGTATGTAACTACCAGTACAGAGCTTCTGACCTGACTAAGTACTGCAGGTACTTTCCTTTTTCTGTAAGAGAGTGCATCAGTGAGAAACATATTTATTTGGCCAGTCACAGAAAGACATCAGAAGTTGACGGCAGTGTAGTATTGCAACCCCAAGCTGGTTGGTATGATGGCCCTCGAGAGGCTGGCTTACCTCTTCTGCTCCAGTGACAGAGTATGCGTGTCCCTTTACCAACTTCAGACTTGTGATTGCTTCCATTTCAGATGTAAATGTTATCTGGGGCAATAAAAGTATACTCATTTAGGACTACATACTGTACATGAACTCTGCTTTAATGAGCAAATTAATATAGGGGAAGATATCCAAAGCGGTATGCACAATAAATATCAATATTCTTGATGCAAAGTATATTAAATAGAGGTGAGATTGACATCAGAAGTTCATCTCTAGAGTTCCAGCCCCTAAATATGCAGTCTTAGCACAGCAGAAATCCAATGTACAATGAAATCTAAATCTAAATCCAATTCCCAGCTCAGGTAACAGGCCCAGTCATCTGCAAAGACGTGTTCGTGCGAACTAAGATCTAGTCTGCCTCAGCTGAGATCCAACATATCAAAATTTGAATAATTTGAATAATCCTATATGCCATGAATCAGGATTTCAACCAAGATAAGGAAACAGGATGTGAAGGGCGTGAAGTTTCAGTAACACGTACAAACATCATCTGTAACTTGAGAGAGTTGGCATTACATGTGTTAATAATCTTTAGGACTGAAAACCAAAGGTGGAGTCAGACTACAGGCTACAAGGAAGTGTCTCAAAGAGTTTGTCTCTGGCAGTCGAGGGTCTGGAGCTGAAATTACACAGAATTTGTGTGAGAGATGATACTTGGAGAATGAAAACAGAGTGTGGGAAGTCCACGGTTCATGCCATGGCTCTAAGTATTATCAGATGCTTGTAAAAAGGGAGGCATGATGAGAGTTGGTAATTTAGAACTTAGTCCAACATTTTTATAGCTGAAATCAATAAAATTCTCCCATTAATTAGACTTTGATTTTACTTCAGACCTTCCTACCTATGTCTAACATTGGTCTGAGCTTTTGTTGCAGTATAGACCAGAGCCCTGAGAAGAAGAGCAAGGAGAGTAAAGCAGCAGCAGCTTCTTACATCAATGGAACAGCCAAGCAGCGACCCAGCTCTCAGAGCCTTCTGGATGATTTGATACAGGTTTGAAGGAGCCCTCCGCAGCTCATAGGACTCGGAGATGCCTCCAGTAAAATCCTCAAAGCCCTCTATAGTGGACCCTCCTATGAGAGCTTCATAAGAGCTGTTCAACCTGAGGGAGAGATGACAAGAGCTTTATCAGGGGCCATCCCCACCTGTAAGCATTGGCACTGCAGAAAGAAGGGTTTATAATTTAGTATCAGACATCAGTGTGACCTGGAGCACCAGCAGTAAAACCCCTTGAAACAGAGAGTTGGCAATACCCTTTATGGACCTAGATAAGTAAATAATGGATGGAATGGAGGCTGCATTTGAGTCTAGTGCATTGTGTCTAACACCACAACCACCTCAGCAGTCAACTTCTGCACACCCAGGAGTGCTGCTCCTGCTTAGTCACCGTACTTGGCATAGGCCTTCTCCAGCAGTGCGCTCCAGAACTCATTGCCTTCCTCCGAGTGCACGAAGAGCAGCTTCCCGTTCCTGGTGGGCAGCCGGTCATCCACCACGACCTCCACCCACTCCCCGTACTGCCAGAACTGAGGGAAAGAAGACAGGAAAAGATAATGGAGGCTGATGTGCACATAATAGCTCCATGCTACTATCTTCCTATCCCTTCGCCTGTCATCAGCTCCCCCTGGATGAGTCACTGTAAGGTTTCATTCCTGTGTTGGACCCCTCTCCTTTGTAATAGAGGCAAACTCTTCCCAGCCCTCTGAAGCACTGAGCAGGCTTTTAACATATTCTATTTTGCTGATGGGTAATAGTAACAGCCACTTGTTGCACACTACACTTGGAACACTGTTTGAGCTCCATGGTGGCGAGCCCAGAAAGCTAGTGTGTAGTAATAGCTCTAAGTGCTGGTTCCAATTCAAATCAATTCAGAGTATCCAAATCAGAATACTCTAAAGTGCCTTTTCTTGTCTACTCTTTTAAGGCCCAATCCACTGGAAAATAAAACAACCGTGCCCCTCTAAAACTGCTGCAAGGAGAGGTTACCCAAAAGAGAAACACTCAATAGTGCCAATCTCTTCTGAAAATACTGGGAAATGTGTGAAACATTCCTAATGCTAACTTTTTGCCTGAACTCTAGAAACACTCCATAATTTGATGCAGTCCTGAAAGGAAATAATATAACTCACATAATAACCCCCTCTGCTGAGATGAGGTGGTGAAAGCAATAGGTGTGTGCTCTATAACATCTGTCCTCACCAAAACACCTCCTTTATCTTTGCAGAATGAATCCATATTGCTCACACCTGAGCCTAACCTCCAGTCAAAGCAGGCTGCCTCAGTCCCAATAAACTGGGTCTACAGGTAAGGAAATCCAGGCAAAGCCACAGGGAGGGAAGGAGAAGGAGAAGGAGAAGGAACCACATCAGCCTGAATTCACTCTTGACAGCTGGCAGTGACAGAGCTTGGCTTGATTCACATGGCATGATGGTTTGGCTCAGTTTATAAGCCCTGTATAGCTCACTGAGCCCTATCAGCTGTAAGACAGCATGACCTAGCCAGTAAGCGTTATTTAGCATTATTTAACTGCACTCTTCTTCTCCTTCCCTCTCCGTCAGCAATTTCACTTAAACAGTTAAATTCTTGAATATTTAGCCTGTGCCAAACACGCACACACAAAAAACAACCCTGGCTTATCTAAATACAAGAATTTTCCTTTTTTATTCTCAATATCCTGATCATATAGGTACCTGAAAATGAAAGATCCCAGCGTAGTCCTTCTGGAAACTCTGAGTCTTGGGAACAACGCGGTACAGAATGTCTGGATTCAAAGTGAGAGATGCAATGGCAGCCAGGAGCCAGCAATCACCTAAAACCACATATGATACATGGCAGAGAAGTTCATTCATAAACAAGAGTTTGCTGAGTTGATCCTTACACCATTATATCACGCTTCCCTCTAGACTTAAATGCCAGCATTAAGAGCTTTGCAAGCTCCTGCCAGACTCAGTGTTGGTTCCGCAACCCATTCTGTTTTGTTATTTATCTCTTTTGCTCATTTTCCACTCACCCAAACTGCACAGGTATCTTGGGTCCTCTAAGGCTGATCATGGGGGTAATTTCAATGGTCTAGTTTGGGCTTTGCAATTTTGATGGTTTTAATGAAGCTGTGAAAGCAGGCTGCTTTATCTAAGCTTGTCAATGCCCTCAGGACGTCAAGAACACAGCCAGAGACAGAAGGCTTTTGGGGTATGCGAGTTGTAAAGCCTGCCGGGCACTACAGTGTTAATGAACTGTGGTACTTTAACTAAACCCAGGCTACCACACCTGGGAGAGGCAAGGGCTTAGAAAGTGTCCAGATGAGGGCAAAAGCTCTGGGTTGATAAAAGCATGGTGGGACTTCCATTTCTATCTTTGGAGATGAATAGCAGGAAAATTTGAGTGGCTATTCCTCCTTAGCCCATTTATCAAAGGTCTGAATTGGAAACCGCACTTAGAGCTATTACTACAGATTTGCCCAAGAGTCTAATGGAAGCTGAAGTCACCTGGGAGCACTGTAAGGAGGTGAATCTTTTCTCTGGCCCATTCCTTGTCCTGGTAAGGATGGGCACCCTCCCTGGAGGCCGTGCATGTTGCAACTGGAGCTGTTTGCAAGTTTAGTTACGTGTTTGTTGTGGATTGGAGGTTGGATAAGTAGGAGCTACTATCATATGAAAGGTGGTGCCTCTGGGAAACTCAGTGACTCCTGGATTTCTTACAATGTTTGCATGCTGCAAACAGCAGGAATCACTTTTGTGATTCAGTGTTATTTCTGAGGTGTGCAGAATGTCTGGGAGAACAAAACTGCTCTGAAGGTCCCTTTTCCTGGTTCCCTGTGGATTATCTGTGCCAAGACATAGTTTCTTTATGCATGCGCATATTCTGCAAAAGGAACTGGCATAATAGCTCTTGCTTCAGTGGAAATAAGCTAAGCAGAGAAACAGAGGAGAGAGTTTAGTCTGTAGCATGATTTAGTATCTTAGAGCAGAAGTTAACTCTTTATATTGACTTGGGCTTTACGATATAGTGCCATCATGAATATAATTGTATAGGCAAGATATGGGGACTTGCTGGTGCTCATGCTCCCTGCTTCCTGTACTCACTGGGTGATACCCAGGTACCTCTTACAAGCTGAGCAAGAAACAGATGTTTCCAGCTGTGCAAGCAGAGACTTGAGAAACACCAGCAAAGGAGTGCCCTGGTGTGATGATCCATAACTAACCACCAGAGCTGGCTCATTGGATTATGGGTGCAAAAGAGTGATCTACCCAGTGTGCCAGCCAGTTTCCATCCTGTACCCAGTGTTTCCCTTTCCCTTCTGTTTCCAATCAGGAGAGAAAACCTAGTATTAGTATATGAGGTGCTGCTTGAGCCTTGCCCCTGGATTTCTCTGTGTTATCTTGGCTGCCACATTCAAGAAAGAGCATTCAAGGTACAAAGGGGTAGAAAAATGTCTGGATTACCTCCTTCTCCCCCTCCACCTGCCTTTCTTATTAGAAGAGGCTGAAGTTTTGTTCTGCTCATCTTACGCAAGCGAAGTTTGAAGAGGAAGTGTGAGGTAGGTTGAATGCTACTTTACAGAAAAGCTGTTTGAGCCAAGAGCTCTTACTTGAAAAGTAAGATTTGTTTTACAGGAGCACAGGCAAATTAAACTAAAAGGGTTGCGATGTGTTTAAACTGGAAATGGAAAAGAGTTGCTGCTGTGCATATAGAAAAGAGAATCCAAAAGTGACAGTGGGAGAGGGATGAACTCCCTGGTCTGGAAGATTCTTCCCAGCCTTAGGTATCTATGTATAAAATAAGCAAAATTAGGAGAGCACAAGGCAGGGGGAAAAAAGGCTTCAAGAAACTCCTCTCCCAACAAAATGTAGATGCAGCAAAAAATGAGACAGAACACCCAGATCTGCTTTGTATGTATTTCTTTGGGGCTTTCCTTAGTACAGGTGTATTCCTTATGCTGTTATAATTTGTCCTTTTGCTTGGAGAGATAGGAATAATGGTGATAAGTTTGAGGAATGACTCTTCAGAGAAGGAAGATTAAAAGCCTTATAAAGTTATAAATGGAGACCTCATTTTCTCAACTACCCCAGACTTTCTTGCTGCCCTGGCTGTTCCTGGCATGCTGTGGAGCACAGAAGGTTGCAGGGTGGGGATCCTGGTGTCCCTGTGATGTCCCTCCATTCGTGGTGAGACTAGGGAAGGTCTGCAGCAGTGACAAGTTGGTGCTTTCCCAACATGTAACATCTGTAAGGGTTTCCCCTTCCTGGTCTAGGCTAGGTTTTTACAGCCAGAGAAGGGGAAACTACTCTGGGCTTTGCTGAGGATGGTGTATGTTTAATGCACAATTAAGCAGAAGAGTCAGTGAAATAAGACGGATTTCCTTAAATACGTTATTTACTTCCCTGACTCGGAGCTAAACAACTCCAGAATCTCAACTCCATAAGATGCCAAATGCAGCGTGAAATCCTTTACAGCTATCTCACAGTATGAATTAACTTCTTGGCATCTGGGAGAATGAGTGACATTGGCGCTTCTGCCTCCTGCAAGCACACCATGCAATCTAACCTCCTAGGGAAGCATTGGGGGCAAGTCTGCTCAAAGCACGCATGGAAAGAATGGTGTTGGAAGATTTGAGTTGGGAAAATATGCAGAGTCCTATCTCTAAACCTTGCTTGGGAGCCTAATATCTTTGGCTGAGCTTGTGGCTGAACAAGCATCAGCCATGCGCTCCAAAAGGAGCCAGCTGGGAATAGGCTGCTGTGCAGTAACTGGGTAAAAATGAAGGTTTGCATGGGGTGCCTAGGAGCACATGGTTTGGGAACGTATTTATGTACAAGTGATGCATGACATTCAAGCTCCTGTGACGAACTAAAGAGGATGCAGGAATCTGTCCGTATCAAAGAGCTTCCAGGATGGAGGCTAAACTGCACAAGTTGCCTCTTATCTTCTTATACGCCACAATGGGGTCCTGGCCTATTAGTAAGTTTTCTCAGCTCTACTGGATAATATATTGCTAGTTCTAAAAGAGCACAAGTTGACAGTACATGTTCCCTTCTTCAAAGTTCAGCAGCATTTTGCCAGCAGCAAAGTTCAGTTTTGTTTGTGGCTGTGCCTACAGGACAGTGCAAAAGCACAAGCTCCCTAGAAAGGCAGCTTGTGTAAGACAACTCAAACTTGTCCTGACTCAGCTGCAGGTTACAAGTAATCTTTCAAACTGTGAGGAAACTATCTGATTCCTTTCCTAAAAAGTTAATTTTTGAAGGAAGAGGAAAATGAGGCCAATTGGCCAATGAATTAAATATTTAATTAGAATGTATTTCCAATCCAGTTACAGTCGGAAGAATGCCAGTATCAAAAAGCATTTCTGCTCACTGTATGTGTTTGAAGCCATAGCCTTTCAGCTTATAGAAATGAATTTTTAACTAAGTTTTCTCACCATTAGCCCTGCAAGGCTAAATCACCTACGGGCACATACACTGCTTTGTGTTCAGCCTCATATTTAATGAACAGAACTTTCAGACAAGTGCCAATTACAGTGTTTACCATTGCTGCTGAATGTGCTAAAAAGAAGCCAGCTTGATTCCTGGGTCTGAAGTAATTTATAGTGTTGGTAACATACAATATTTATTTGTTTATTATATAGATTGGAATAAGCATTTTTGACCTTGAGTTTTTGTTGGAAAGGGTAAACGTGAAGCCTCACTCTCTGTGTGTGCATATATATACATATATATCCACATGATCTTGGAGAATTACTGTGTCTTAGTGTGCTTGAAATAAAATCACTTGCTGCTCGCAGATGCACGGAGATGGCTCGTGTTCTCAGTGCTACACAGGCACCTCCTGGTTTAGAGAGATAATCGAATTGCTGCAGAGAATTCCAAATCCTCAGTGGCCTGGGAGCTGAGTGACTCTGTATTGATGATGTTTACCCAAGCATGCTGCACTCGCAGAGGCCAGAAAATAAATGAGAAATCTGATTAGTTTCAGTTGCTACAGAGCCACGCTCGGTTTCTGGTTTAGCTATCATCAAAGTGTCTAGACACAGAGCAAACAAACTCTTCAGTGACCTAGTGATGGTGAGTTTCAGCTAAAAGTCCAAGTGTCTGGTTCAAAGATCTAACTGGACAGTAGAATCATAGAATGGTTTGGGTTGGAAAGGGCCTTAAGATCATCCAGTTCCAACCCCCTGCCATAGGCAGGGATGCCTCACCACAGACCATGTTGCCCAAGGGTTCTGTCTGGCCTTGACAGAAATATCTCTCTCCAGACTGTACCCTGGCTTGTTGCTATTTCAGAAGGTGTTCAGAAGGGACCCAAATACAATGCTGTGCCTTTTCCTTCTCTGTTTATCAAGCAGATTTGATTCTCAGCTTTAGTCTCCACTGGAAGCCCTTCTTCAGAGCTCATAAACCTACCAGACATCAAAGAAGCACATACAGCTTTGTAATTTCTGGCAGTAAAGGTTGTTCCTGTTTTGACATTTCTAAAGAAGGCTTCCTGAATTTTTCTGTGGAAATGAATTAAGCTCTGCAGCCGTGTACAGAAAGGCAAAGGAGCACCCAGCGAAGGAACAGCTTTTCCTCTCTTTGGGGTCTCAGAGTTGTCAGTGAATATATTTTTCGAGATTTAGGGCATGTAGAATCTCCAGTGCCCATGGGACTGAACATCAGAAGACATATTAATGTCTATAGCAAAATACGTGAACAAACCCAGAAGTACTAAGCACTTTCCTGCCTATAGGAGCTCCAAAGGCTCACTCAGAAGGTATCAGATTTATCTCAGAGCTATCAGGGTTTGGCTTGTTCTCCAATCTACGCATAATCTTCTCAGATCTGCCCTTAAGACACAAGCAAAGCATGGATGGGGTGGGTTCCTCAGCTGGTGTGAACTGGTGCATCTGTGCTGGCTTCAGGGGACTTCCTGACAGCCCAGATCAAGGGAGCTGCAGTGTCTGAAGTACCCTCTGAGCCTCCTTCAGAACAAAAGGTGCCCGTGAATATGAACAGCGTGAATCTGGAAAGCTAATATTAAACTGAGAGGGTTTGAGTGTGTTTTATATTATTTAAGTTAAATTTATGCCACTTGCTTCTTGAACTTCTGCAAACAGTTCTGGGGTTAACTTGCTCAAGCAGCTGCAAGAAAACTTCGTAAGTCACCTTTAATAACTGAGACTATGTGACTGCATTGCAAGTTGCTACTAGGCTATCAAAAAGATATGGTTCAAAGAACATTTAAAATATTTCCTCTTTCAAGTTCCCATCAAACTTCCCAAGCTGATATTCATCTAGCTTACACTGTTGTCAAAGAAATAAGTTTAATGGAGTGAGACTAACCCTGGGTTTTCTTGTTCCTTTTGTTCACATAAGCCCAGACCTGCAGTGTTAATTTTTATTCTTTTTTTAAGAAAAGAAATGTGTCAGAAAAGATTATTAAAAATAGGGGTTCTATTTCCCTAAAGGACTTGTTAACAGGTCACATATGTGCCTTATGTAAATATGTAATCAGGGGTCATTTCAATGGAAGTGTTTTACATGAGGGCTTTAGTAAAAGGACTTTGATATTCAAGGTACTGAGTCAAATACCAAAAAAGCATAGCATGCCTCAGAGATGCAAAGCAAACACCTGAACTCTAGAGGGAAAGTACCATGCCTGAAGTGTATTTCTGTGAAGGGTCAGTGTGTGTAAAAGTGAATGTAAGCAGCCTTGCAGAGAAAGTTGGGGCTGTTCAGCCTGGAGAAGAGAAGGCTGCGTGGAGACCTCAGAGCAGCCTTCCAGTATCTGAAGGGGGCCTGTAAGGATGCTGGGGAGGGACTCTTCACTAGGGACTGTAGTGGCAGGACAAGGGGTAGCGGGTTAAAACTTAAACAGGGGAAGTTTAGATTGGGTATAAGGAGGAAGTTCTTTACTGTAAGAGTGGTGAGGCACTGGTATGTGTTGCCCAGGGAAGTTGTGAATGCTTCATCCCTGGCAGTGTTCAAGGCCAGGTTAGATGGAGCCTTGGGTGACATGGTTTAGTGGGACGTGTCCCTGCCCATGGCAGGGGAGTTGGAACTAGATCATCTTAAGGTCCTTTCCAACCCTAACTATTCTATGATGCTATGGTGTAAGCATCAGCTTTTTGTTTTCCTGGTAACATACCAGTAGTAGCTGGAAGTTGTACATTCATAATGATGCTCTAATTTATCTGTAACCAGCTGAAATGTAATGTGAATTGCTTCTAAAGAGGTTATTGAGTTAATGGTATTTTGAGGAAATCTGTTACTTAGAGTTTTTGTTTCTTTCTTGTAGTGTCATCTGCCGGAGTCTTGCAAATAGCAGCTATGGAATAAAAAGAAAATCGCCACTTCAAAACTTGCATCTTGTTTCCCGAAATATACATCATCCCTACTATCCAAGTTCAAAATTTCAAAGACCTCCATTAAGGATATCCATTAAGCTGTTCTCTTCTCTTAATCGTCTTCACCTACGCAAAACAAAACTTTTAAATGTAAAACATGGATACCAGTTCCACAGGAACTTTTGGCTAGCTAGACTAGCGTCAAGGCTTCTCAAAATTCGCTATCTTATATTAGGATCTGCTGTAGGTGGTGGTTATACAGCTAAGAAGGTATTTACCTGTTACGCTATTTTATGTGTTTTGTCTTTGTTGTTATTATATGCTTCGAAGCAATAGTTCTTGGTATATACCCAAAAATCCAAGATCTCTTTGTTTGGTTAACTAATGACAATAAAGATGAGTGAATTTGGGGAATAGTAAAAATATTAAAGATTGTATAGAGAACTAGTATAGATTTTAAAAGATCCAAGTAGCATTATTCATAGCTGAAAGATGGTGGGTTAGTATGTTCTATATGTAGGTATTACTTTTCAATAGACTTCTTGTATGCTTCTCTATACATTTATTTTTCTATTTCTTCTATATTCTCCTTTTTTTGTATTAGACATACGATCAGTGGAAGGACATGATGCCAGATCTCGATGAATACAAGTGGATTGTTCCTGACTTCATTTGGGAGCTTGATGAACATATTGACTTTGGTATCACAAAAGCTAAAATGTTACTCTATATAAAGACTAGCACATGTAAAACGTAAGGGTGCAGGTCTTCAGTGCCTCCCTCCAGTAGCTATCTTTATAGCTTTAATTTGAGTGAACTTGTATTGTTAGAGGTTGGTGTGTATTTTACCAAGGTATTTGTGTCAGTGTGTTTGTAGGAAGAAATTAAGTGTTGTTTAGCATTGATAATCCATAATTCACCCTTTTATTTGAGAATGTTCTTGGTCCTCTCATAGGGACATATAATCCCATTATTGAAAGAAGAGTTGCAGCATGATCAAGGGGACTTGCAAAGGTTTCGGTAGTATGCGTAAAGTTTATTCTTCCCACACCTATGACAAAAGTATTAAATATAAATAGATAAGTAAAAGATATGTATGAGTAAAAGACCAATTGAAAATGCACAATAGTGAACCTACCTATCTACAAAGTTATCTTGAAGATGCAGGAGAAAAGAAAACTAATATGGGCTTTTTCTGAACCTTCTGGTTACAGTAGGTTTATTGATATTTTCTGGTCAATGATAGAAATCTGAAAAACAAGGACTGAGTTACTTATATGTGCAGGATTGCAAGGTGGTGGTCTTCAAAAAAAAAAAGCATAAGATTTACTTCATGTATGAGCATTGCATAGATAAATGCAGAGATTGAATAACTGACAAATATTTTCTTGTTTTTATTGCTAGAGGACGCTACATTTTTACAGTACTTTTAAGCTAATAAGTTTTGGGGTTTTTTTTGAGGATTACAAAATTGACTTATTTATGAAATTGAAAAATAAGCTTTTCTTAAAATATATGAGGTGAGCTTAGTTACAGTTTTGTGTAATTTTAAAACATCCTCTACCAAATATGTGAGAGAATAACATGGAATGTGGTGGTGAAATGCAGCAATAAGTTTTAGGCAATTTTAAACTACCTGAGGCAACCAACTTATCAGAAGTTCAAAGTCTAAAAAAGCAATTGGTTTTTTGGATCTGATGATCTTTTCCAACACTAATGGGGGGAGGTGCATTACTTAATAAATAAATTAAAAATCAGCTAGGTTTTATAGCATAAGCCATTTTTCTTCACAGAAGTAGCAGAGGAAAAAACCTTACTCATTAACTGTTGTACTGTTTTCCTAGAAAAACTTATCAAAGCCCTTCCTGATGCAGATGACCTTGCCAAACTTCTGCCTGACTTTGACAAGATTGGAGAGAGCTTCACTTCACTGAAAGGACTTTTTTCTCCTGGTGAGAACATTTTTTCAGCTTAGTTTTAATTTTGGAAACATGAGCTGTTACAAGATGAGGTTACAGATATGTCCTTAGACGCTAAAAGAAAGTGGATCCTGAAAATGCATGACTTTTCATTGAGTATCTCGTGTGAAAGTGTTATGGACACAGGTAAGTGTAATGTGTTTTTAAAAGCAAGAATTCTAGTAACAAAGAGAATGAAAATACGAAATTGAATAGAAAAGTAAAATTCTTGTACAACTCTAAACAAACAGATTGAAAGCTAGATTGCTTTAGTGGGTCATAAAAATGAGCTGGGCATGTCCAGCTGGAAATTGGAGAAGGTAAGAGTGGCACTGATGGTAACATTACCACAGGTGTTACAGGAGAAAAGAGCTATATTATTAAGGATGATGGTTCTTAAGGTTACAAGCATGTAAAATAAGAGGTTTGTAACAGAGGTGTTCTTTTGGATTTAATGATATTTTCCATCAGGCTTAATGGCAGCTAGGTTTTGGAGGACTTCAGTAAGACATTTCTGATTGGTGAGCTTTTTAGAAATGTCTGTACCTGTGCCTAATGTACCTTAGAAGTGTAATCATCATCTCTGGCTTGCTAATGACCCCAACTCAAAACTTCACCCAGTCATCTTGTAATAAAAAGCAAGATTATTCCTTAATATATATTCCTATATACCTTAATGATTAAGAATTACTGTATTTGTGAAAGATTATGTCTGTGAGGTGTTATAGTCACTGCTCTTAGTGTCTTCAAAAATGTTTCCGTATCAGTGTGCATTAGAAGTGTATGTATTTTCATTTTCTTAAAATACTGTCAATGATGGAACTAGTTTATTAATCTTACAAACTTGGCAAGCGCCTAAGTAGGGATCAGATTCAACAGAGTGACAAGTAGGTTGCAATCTTCTATGTATTTTGGCTGTTTAAAATCATGGTGTTACTGACTGGTGTTGTGAGATATCACCTATTACTTACTGTTCTCCCACAGGCATAGTTGCCATTTATGATTGTGTGGTCCTCCAAATGAAACAAAGATCCCTCATCTTTGTTTGCGTTTTGTATTTATAATTTTTATTTCCCCTCTTCTGCTGATTTTTCACAGGTTACAATTTGGTTAGTGAAGTCATAGGAGCTTCTGATCTACTTCTGTTGTTAGGTGTGTAAAAGCCCTTTTTACTGCCCTTAACCTGCCTCTCTAAAGCAAACTTAAAACCCTGCTATACTAAGAGAAGTGAATATCCATGTAAACACAAATATTTACAGCAGTTTAATATTGATATACAAATACTTTCCAACTATTTTAGAAATACTTAGATCTTTCCCTGCGAGAATAAATAAATTAGTAGTTGTTACTTCTCTGTCACAGTCATTAGCAGAGGCTTTTTATTTCAGGCATTTTCCAGAAGCTTGTTTTGAAAATCTCTGTCATTACAATAAAAAGAATATTATTTTTTTCTTGTTACAGTAATGCCAAGAGAATTTGTGTTATCCTTTCATGTTTATCAGAACTAATTAATTTTGAAATTATTTCAGAACTTAGTCTAACTGAAGCTGCCTTGTGATGTAACTAATCTGAGTCACAAACATGATATAAAATTTTCACGAGTTTTAAACAGAATTTCTTTTGCAGTTTTTTAAGGTGAAACTTTTTTTTAATAGGAACTTCAAAGATTATTGAATTAATAATACATAGGGGTTGAGACTTCAATATTATAGTAAGTGTAGTTTGAGAATTTTTAAGTACCTTTTGCATATTATAATGAGTTTCTGTAATTGTCCTAGGTTCTCCAGGGGAAACAGCATTCAGAGCTACTGACCAGGGATATGACAATGACAAACAGTTCAAGAAGGTAATTACTCTCTTTCAAAACTAAAAATGTCTTGACTAAAGGTAATTTTTTTTTAAAGTGCTTCAGTAGCTAGTTGTGGATGTTTATTTGAAGCTGCTTGAGTAGCATTTATCATTCAAAATGACTTGAGTATGCATTGTTGCTTTTAATATATAAAGAGTACAATGATAATGAATGTTTTGGTGTAAGTAAAATAAAATGCAGCCATAAAAATCTGTAGGAATTGCATTCTTAAGAAAACTGGTTTGTAATAAGAATGTTATTTTGGGTATTTTGTGTGCATCTGCAATTTTTCAGGGCATGTTCTCAGTGGCACTTGAGCTTATAGCTTATTACTGAAGTTGGTGTAGGCTTCTATAGTTATTCTCAAGCATCTCTGCTTGCAGCCCTGTTGTTGGCATTTTCACAGTTGTGATTCTTACTTAAGGATTTCTGCCTTTATAAAGAATTTTGGTTTCTTAAAGCAGTTTGTCTTTTTACTTTCTTTAGTTAGGTAGAGCATACATCACATTTTTGTTACTATATTTTGGAAAAATATGGTACTGTATTTTGATAAGAAGCTGAGGTTTAATTTTTTTTAATTGATCCTACTTCTATTAAATTCCTAAATTGTAATGTTGCTCTTTGTTTAAAGGCCTTTCATTTTTCCTGTGTATATTTTTAAAATTTCTTTTTACAAATTGAAGAAAATATATACTGGGGAATTTGTAATTATTTTTGCAACTGAAAATGCCTGAACTATAACTCAGGCTTTTGCATAAAAGACACTTCTCTATATGCAGGCATGTATACGTTTATTCTACATTAATTCTGCATGGCGTTATATAGTGAAACTTCTATAATGCTCACTTGTAACTGCTTTTTTCCCTTTAGAACAGTGATGAGAATTAACTTGTCTTTTTGTTTCCTCTTTGTCAGTAAACTGTCTATATATATTATTTTCCCCTGAGTGATTGCTTAGTATGGGTTTCAGAGTTTAAAACCTAAAAAATACTTTACTATTGATTTGTGAAGAAGTGGCCATCTGAGTTTATTGTCTTAAAAAACTAAATTAACTGAGATTTTTACTGAATAACAGTAATATTACTATTACTTATTATGGGCTGGTTTTGATGCAGTGACAACTGTATTTGCATGTTGCCAACAAAACTTTGGCTGTGGTATGGAAAATATCAGCACAATAAGGCAATATGATTAAGAAAATTTAGTCTGATGTATTAATTTTTGCTATTCCAATTCTATCCCATATGTTATGCTTGGAAGTGTTGATTTGCTAATTAATATGATCAATTTTGGTCATAACATTTCACACAAGGCACATATGAATACCTAACAAAGCATAATCACTTAGTTTATTGGCAAGCAAAATTATTTTTTTCAAGACAATGGGTTAGATGGCCTTTTTTCATTCAATGCTTTCCACTGCCAACTAATGCTAGCTTAAGAGTTGTGACTGTATGGATATGTAAAGTGCTGTAGCATGGTATTAAATGTGTCTGATTAGCTGATTTTCTTTGTTCAGTTGCGGAAAAGATGAGTAACTGGTAAAGGAATCTAGGAATTCCTCTTTGGAGGAATGTTCTGTAGAGCTGTTATTTGGCATGGTCCTCAGATGGGTCTCTAAAAACTTCCCGTAGAATGAGTGAGAAACCAGTAAGTTGGGAAGATAACTTTCAGAGAGTGAACGTTGTCCCAGACACTGAATCAGGCTGTACTGCATCTTGCCAGCTAATGTATTTATCTTATAATCTCTTATTTAATAAAAAAGGCACAATTTTTTTGAAATAATTAAATTAAAATGGCTAGTTATAAAAGCTATAGTGTTGTAAAATATTGTATAGGTTGGACTAGTTCAGGCTTGCACTTCAAATGGCAATGTTAACTTCTTAGAAAATTATCTTGCAATATTGTCTGTCTCCAAAACAATTTCCTCAACAATTTCAGCTTCCTATTAAAGCAAACAAATTCCAAAGTTTAGCCCAATTAAAATATATATTTTATATTTTTATATATATATATAAATAAAATAGTGGTTATAGCTGTGATGAAGTGCGTGTGAAAAATATGACTCGAGTATTGATTTAGGAATTAGAAGTCAGATAAATAAATAATTCAAAACCAACCACACAGTCCTTTCTCTACCTTTGGTGCTTTGATAAAATTACATGCCTTGAACCTGAATCCACTGTTGAGGATTTGGCAGGGTGTAGACGGCCTCACTCAGCCAGCACAGGGTCACCTTTACTCAGTGTAAGCAGCACAGTAATTCTTCAGTTCTTCACTACAGCTACTGTTAGAGGGTGAAAAAGAAACTTTTGAAGTTTCTTTTTTTTGAAGAAGAATTCCTTGACTTGGATTTTTATTTTTTTTTTAACATTCTCGTTTGATTCATTCTTCTTGCATGTTGTGCAGTAAAGTTTCCATAATTTTCTTTTTTCTATTCATAGCACTGTTGTATTCCCAACTTAATTCCCAGTTTTGCAGGTACTCTGGATAAAATTGTGACATTTATTCAAATTCTTAGAAATTGATCTCTTTACCTTCCTCATCATTTTCACTACTTTATGTCCCTCAAAATTTAATTATTTTTCCTGCAAGAACTTATTGTGGCTTAGCTTTTCTTATGAGCAGTCACACTGCAGCTACTGGGGAAAAAGTGGAAAGAGTCAGCATATGCAAAAAGAGAGGGCTTTGGTTGCTTGTGAAAATGCAACACAAATACTTTAGTCATGAGAGTTTTAAATTAAAGGGGTAGTCATACTCAACTGAAATACAGCCTATTAACTTTTAACGTAAGAGAATGTTTTGGGTTTTGTTGTGGGATTTATGGGTCGGTTTGTTTTTGTGTGGTTTGTTTTTTGGGTTTTATTTTGTTTCAGGGGGGGTTTTTAGCATATGCAGTAACAATGTCAGCACTCGTTTTGCCTTTATTGTGCACCCAGATTCTCTGATGACTTTCAGGATTTATGCCACTGTGTTTGTCAGCTGGTGTTACTCTCTTCACATTGTTTCTTTGATAACAAAAATAATAATATGATGTTTGTAAACAACTGGGGTTTTGAAATCACATTAATTTATTTGTCTAGATAAAATTCTTTAAAGTAAATGCAGTTTCACACTGGAGTGATTGCTTTTCTGGGGGAGGAAACAGTGGTAGTGTCCAGTGAGAGGCAGGGCAATAAACAAACATTTTTGTTTGTGTCCTGGTTCATACCAGTCTGGTTGTTGTGCGTATGGTTCTGTGTTATTTAAGGTTCTTTATATTTCTCCAATTCTGTATTTTTTTTTTAATTCTAACCTGTAAAGTAAGACATAGAAAGCAGAGTGAATAAGATTATTGACTGACATATGCAAAAAAGAAAGTGTTACTGAGAAGCCTCTTAAATTACTGTATTTATTACTTTAGTATTTTATTAATTGCACGTTAGTTGGATTTGGTGACTTCAAACATTTGTTACAGTTCCTGTTAAAATGCTAAAAGGCGTTCATGGAAGGCTTTGTTCAGTGTGTTTTCTTGTATTTTCTTGACCCATAACATAATTTTTAAAGGACTCTTCTCAGGTCATACTGAAAGTTTACTTGTGTGCAACATCCAAAAGATTATTATTCCTTCTCTAATACTGAATGTAACAGTGAGCTCTTCTTGCTGCTGTATAGGAATTAAATCTTTTGGCTGTGTTCTTGGCACAGCTCTAATGTATTTGCTAGTCTGGCAGTATAGAAATTTGTTAAATCTTAAAGTGGTTCGGTGAAATACAAATGTGAAGATTTTTCTATTCTTGAAATATTACACAAAATCACTAACAGGTGTTTGTATTTGTTCATTTGATTGTCTCTCTTCTTTTATCCATTCTCTGTGTTGTTTATCCTTATGTGTACATGCCTGTGTATTCCATGCAACAGATGTGTAACTTGATGGCAGGTGTCTTGAATTCTTACGCCAAAGTTCTATTTCAGGGTTTATTTTGATTCCTGAAGTGCATTTTTGAAAACTTGCATTTCCCCAAGTGTTTTCTTGGAAGATGATTGAATATTTTTTTTAAATAGCTTTATTTAAGTAATTCATTAATACTTTTGTTTACATTCTCTGAAATAAATTGTACATAAATTTCTGGTAGCTGCTAGCATAGTATCTCTAAACTAATTTTGAAAGACAGTTTACCATTACAAGAGTATTTGGTGTGGATGGAGAAGAGAAGAAAACTAAGCTTGATAGAAAGGCTGAAGTACATGAGTAAGCATTATGTTTCAGGGACTTTGAAATGATCAGAAAGTATTATGACACCATGAATTTAAACTGCAGTGTTACAGAAGTAGAGGGGGAGCTTTTTCTTTATGCTCTAGAAACTACTTTGCTTTTCTAGTTTGAGAAAGTGAAGTAGGAGGCAAAATCATCTTTCTGTAAACTGCCTGTGTTGCTGGGAATAAGAATAAAATGTGAACTTTTATGTTGCCGACAAAGTTGAGCTTATTGGCTGTTGTGCACAGCTTTGTGTGGAATATCCAAAACACATTATTTATATACATGCATGGTTAAGGTGTGAAAAATTGCTGAGAATTTTTGGCATGAATAATTGAAATAAAATTCTGAAACCTCAGAGGATAGCTTAAAACCAGGATAGTTGAATTTAAGGTTTAGCTGCTTAGTTAAAGTTGAATATAATTATAAAATATAGCTAAATGTTTATTGTTTTGTTGTACCTGGATTTGCAAAATGCATGGTTTCACTGACTGTATCCACACCCAGCTGGCTAGCAAGCGATCTTGCTAACAAAATTTCACTTTTGTTTGAACTGACCCATTCATACCTGGTTTTCATTTGTCTTTGTCGTGCCCTTTGGTTTAACTTTGTTCTCCTTACACCCCAAATGTTTTCCTCTCCTTTTTATTGTAAACTCGTGGCAGGGCCTGCTTGGTGAACTCATACTGTTACAACAGCAAATCCAGCAGCACGAAGAGGAAGCGCGCAGAGCCGGTGGCCAATATAACATGGGCTCTTCCCAGCAGAAGCGAAAGGTGATGGCTTAAGGGAAAATGTGTACTGTATTCACACTAATCAGATACTTCAGCCTCCTGCATTTGAGCTAGAAAGATCTAACTAATTAAATCATGGGCTCAAATAATTATTACAGCCAACTTCACTACAGATGTATAGTCCTGTTTCAGTTTAACCAAGTTGTATTTAAAGCAAGGTGTTAAAAGCAGAACAGGTACTTTGTGTCACTTTGAACTTGTCTGTTCTCTGCCTCTACAAAAACTGTTATTTAAAGTACATGCATTAAAAATGCATTTAAGGAAAGTACGTGAATAAATGTCAAGTGTCTTCTCTACTGTTGCTTACTTACAGTAGCTCTGTTTGTAAGAGTATAGTTATTTACAGACAATATATTTCTGGGAACATTTTTTACTTCTTTGTACTGTTACCAACCTGAAAATTACAGCAGCTCCTTAGAAACACTTTTGCATGGACAGTTAAATACTGCTGTTATTAACAGTCTTTACTATATATTTATCAAAGATATTCCTCTGTCTGTTTTCCCTCTTAAAGGACAGTTTGTACTGATATGCTGTAGTTGTTGAACATCTGCATGTAATTTTACTTAGTTTAAGCTCTGATCAGTTTATTCATTATTATACAACCCAGATGAATTCAAAAAACTTCCTAAATTGGGATATTTTAGTTGTCTAATCTGTTACAACCTGTAAATCTTAACTACATTGCTGCTTTCAGTGCTTCTGTGCCCCCAGAAAATCTTTTTGATTACTCATATTTTTCAACAGCTTTGGAATTGAACACTGCATACAGAGCTTTATCTTCTGTGCATCTCAAGATAACTCCCACAGAAAGAGGAACACAGATGTGAATTAAACTTTTAGACATAGTTGCATAGCTGCAGTTGTCATGCTTTATAGTCTGTCAACAAAAAAGAAAATCACAGTTCTCTGAAACTACAGTAGCATTCTTAAATTCAAATATTTTACTTCCTTGCTATGTTATTTTTTTATGGTTTAGTTACAAACCCTAGCCGCTCTAATCTGTTAATCTTCCTTTTAATTAGAACAAACAAACAAGAAAAAAGGTGAAAGGCAATTTTTTCTCATATTTCATTTGTAAAATTTGTTAATTAATATTCTATCTATCTGGATTTAAAAGAGCAGTGACGTATTCTGTCCTCAGTTATGGATCTAGGCATTGTATTACAAAGATTATACGCAGTACATTGAGGGAGCAGAAGTATGGAATAGTAGCTTGAAGTTTATAATAAAATGTGTGAAGATGTAAAAATGACTGAAAAGGCAACACAATATTTTATATATAAAAATGTATCAGCCTAATAAATGCAATCTGGAAAAAAATGAGCTTGATATTACGTTTGTTTCTGAGTGAAATTCTACCTTGTGAGTGCTTTCTTGCAACTAATTCTGCAATTCCTAAGCTGTGACATAACTGTAAGGGCTATCTTTGTAAATGTCCTCCAAGGCAGGTACTCTGTGTTTTCTGGGTGTTGGAAGTCTTAACTGCCCTTGTTATATAGAAAGTTTTAATTTAGCATTCAAATGTGCTGTTTGGCATACATGCCTGAGGACAAGGAATGTGTCTTGTTTGTTACATTTAATAATTTTGCTTAAAACAAATTGAAAGCAATTTCAATTTTGTTTGAAAACTATTTTGTTTAATATCTTGATATGAGAATATAACTTCAAGATTCCAGTCATTGATCCAAATTGCCTATGGAGGAAGAAATTTGTAGTGTCGTTGAAATAAGTCATCGTATGCCCTTTTGACAGGACATAAACTAACCTTGTTTATTTTTTAACTGAGTTGGCTTGCTTGCCTGTTTGCTGGAGAACATGATAATTTCATTTCTTTTCTTAAAAGTTCTGTTGCCCAATTTACTTGCATGTTTTCCATTTTTAATTCAATTACTCAATACTAAATTCAGTTGTAAATTAAATAATGGTAAGAGCAGCCTCACAGTCAGGAGAGGTTATTAAAAACAAAAATATAACTGTTTGCTTTTGATTTATTTTTTTTTTCCCCCCAACCTTTTGATAAATATTTAGCAGTATAATTGATTAGCCTTGTATAGCTGCTCTGTGCATGGCTGCTTACTACATGCGTTTTGTCTGGGCCTAGATCCTTTAATTTGTATTACTGGAAATCATTGTAGTTTTTTGTAGATGATAGATTTAGAATCTTTTATAGTCTGGTTAGAAAATATACAAAACCAATAACTGGGGTATCAGAGGTACTGAATTTTCAGAGGCACATAGTTATTTTATACAGTGTGTGATAAAAGTTGTTGGAAAGCAGCCACTGTAAAATGTGCATAAGGAGCTTCTGGTAATCTTAGTAAAGAGGTACCTACATCTCTATGCAGGAACCCTTGATTAATAAAGGGCCCTAGAGTTTTCTTTTCTCATAAGTCTTTATGGTGGCAATGGGGAAAGCAGGAGGAATCTTGATATACAAACCAGACTGAACTGAATTAAACAAATATTGATGTGCCTATATAGAAACATTTTGATATTTGATTTTTTTATTTTTTGTTAATAGAAATTATACATTAGTCATATGATTTAGCACTTCAGGTTGTCAGATAGTTTAGCTTTTATTTGCAACGTAAAAATTTTTAGCAGCAGTATGAATTACATGTTCAAATTACTGCATGTACTAACATGCAAAGCACACCTGAACCAAATGCTGGAGCATATGCATAATTCTAGAGCTATTTGTTATTTTTGAGAGAACTTACCTAATTGTCCTTGTTAGAATTAATCATCTAATGCTAAATAATTCTAGATAATACTTCAGATCTTGCAACATGTTGCTCTGCAATATTTTTGCTTACTGTATTTAACAAAGGTATATTGTACATAAAAGCACTCATGTGGTTAGAGGTAATGTGTCTATAATCTTCAAGGCCCCAGAAGTACTTTGAGGAGCAGCTTGCTTAAAAGCAGAGAGCAGGAAAACGCTAACTGGCTTGAAAATCTGTATCCTGTTTTTTCCTTTATTTTCTTACTTGTGACTCTCCACCCTGTCCTCTTTGCCCTTCTGTTTTTATTTTCCCCTTATGTGTCTGAGGTGTTTAAGGTGTGCGTATACGTAAATGCTCCTTTACATATACCACGCTGTAGTTGCATGCATTAAGTTGTCCATGTGCTAAACTAACCCTGTTTCTGATGCACTTTTGCTATCACTGAACTAATTAACAGAAATGGACAGGAAGTCAGTTTACAGCACTTACTCTTTGTTGTTTGTGAATAAGAAAATAATTGATATACATGGGAGTGTCAGCTTGGTTTCTATGAAATGAATTCTTCGTGTATTCATGAATACACAATCCTGTGTATTACAGATTTAATAGCTAAATAATATAAATCACTGTGAATAACTCTGGATTTTTTTTCTTGTTTAATGTGTAACAGTTGGTGTGAAATTATAGTATCTAAATTGGTTGACATCTGTCCTCTGCATGATAGATAATATGCTTTCTGATGTGAAGCTAACTTGAGTTGTAAATGTCACATGAGCTTTATTTAAATATTGAAGCTTTTACCTATATCGTTCTTTCAGATTATTAGTTTTCTAAATTTAATATTTAATTAGTCAACTATCAGATTTTATGTTGCTTGTAAATATTTACATCATATAACACTGTATTGCACCATTTATGCTTTTGCCTCTGTGTTATTAAAAGAAGTTTTGAACAACTTATTACATCTTGATGAACCTATTTTGAGAATATTTGACTAAGAATGGCTCTAATTGCCTTACCTTACTACTCTTATGCCTTGAACCTCAAAATGTTTGTATTATAATATCCTATTTTTTCCAGTTTTTAGTATAATTTAAATATTTTAAAATAACCCTTCAGGACTGCCCTAACTACAGTTTATGAAGTTGTGCATGCATGTTCAGCATTATAATTCAGAAAAACAAATACAAAATAAGAATCCTTTGAAGATTCAGAAGTAATGAATACTTACTTGGAAGTACTCTGTAGCAAGCAGGTGTTCTAGTGATTATATCCTATTCAGATTTTGCTAACTCAGGAAATGAACATACAAGATCCTCCGAGTTTGACAACAAAAATTAAATTTAGGGCAGTGAACAGAAAACTGTGAGCACTATGTACAGTTTGCTTTTCCCTAAGCTCACTTTTCTAGTTTTAAGTCTTGAAGGGTTAATTTTTGCATTTGCATGTATTGCTTTCAGACTTTTTTCTTAATATGAACTTCCTGCTGCAGATGGAACTTCCCATCAGAGTTAAATCTCAAACACTAATTGAAGAATTTTACTTGCTTTTAAACTCAATTTTTTTTACGTGGAATTAAGCTTCCAGTTTGTGATGTGGTTTCTTGCAGTGGATAAACTAAACAATGAGTTAGTAGACATGATTATTTTTCTTTGTAGGTGTCCGACAAAGAGAAGATTGATCAACTTCAAGAAGAACTTTTACGTACTCAGGTAATTTTTCTGAGTTACTGATGTCTTAAGAAGAGATTTGTGTGCAGCAGACTGAGATTTACTAGACAAAAGCACACCTGAAGAGATTTGGTAAAAATGCAGTGCTTTTTTCAAACTTTGAGCTTATCAATATGGAGTTGACTGCTGGCACAAACCAAACGTCAGTCCAGTCTGTTCTTTCTCTGACAATGACTGTCAGAATGCAAGGAAGCAGTGTAAGAATAGGGCAAATGTGTAATCTTACTTTCTCTAAATACCTTCCTTGCCTTCAGTGCTATATATTCCTGAAATGTAAAGTTAGCCCAAGAGTGTTACATAAATACAGTAGTGGGATTCCAGTTTTCAAGTTGTTATGCGTGTTAATTTTACTCGTAACATTCTACTACTCTCTTTTTCATAACTTCAATGCTACTAAATATATCTCTGATAGCTTATATGTTTAAATGGCACATTTGTTGCAGAAAGGAAATTAGTTTACTTATTAAGGAGTTATATTTTAACCCTTTCATCTTAGGAAATGTCATTTCTAGTAAAGAAGCTTTTAAGTGCATTTGCTGACTCATCAGAGGTCCAGGTGGAAAAATAGATATCATATAGGATATGTGGGGTGAGACATTTAGTGGCATTCAGGGATAGCAAAGTACTGGTTTTGTTTTCTTCCATGAAAATCTAATGGATATCTGTATTGTGATGCAGCGAGCAGTTCTTTCAATTACAGCTGTTTCTATGATTGGACTATTTAGCATGAAGATTGATGTGGGTAGTTTAAAAGCTTTTTCTCTGCCCTCTGTTTGGGATTGAAGAGAACATTTAATCCCTTTAAGAAGCTAAAGAGGATGGTGCTGTTCAATGTCCTTTTAAGTAAATCAAAACCTAGAAAATTTGAACAGCAATGACAGCTATTGGTAGGAATTTTTAATATTGTTGTAACCTTTTTATATATTTATTATTTTTTAAGGCATTTATTTTTTTGGTAACAGCTTGAAAGTTGATATGTTTTACAAAGTACACTCATGCCAAATACATCGTTACTTCATAGAAAACAGTCTTCAGAGTAGATATCGGAACTATATTAATGTCTCATCTTCAGATATATATATAGAGAGAGAGTAAAGAAAGGGTCTAAACTAAGCTTGCAAAATCAAATTGAAGCCCTGCAATCTTTTTGGTTGAACAGCCAGTTCCCACTGACACTAATTTCTGTCTGAGTGCAGATCTGTAGCTCCTTTGAAAATGGTGCTTGTTTAAGATGGTTAAAGATTGCTTTATGTATCCCTAGATTTGAACATTGTGGTCTTACTAAAACTTTTTAAGCAAAGGTGTTGTGTTGCTGGAAAAAAGCCTAACATTCTTCTCTTAATGATCTTGGTTTTTGAATAAACTGTAGTGGTGACAAAGGTTTCTGTATCTTTGAAAGACTTGCCTGAAGAACTTGCTCATGTGAGTGTACTGTTTCTGTAATCACAAGAGTGTATTTGTACCATTGTTTTGTAGCTCAAATATCAAAGAATGCTTGAGCGATTAGAGAAGGAGAACAAAGAACTAAGAAAATTGGTACTGCAAAGAGATGACAAGGGAATTCATCAGAGGAAATTAAAGGTACTTATGAGTCACAGATCACAATTGAAATATAATTGTGCCACATTTTTCAAGGTGCTGTTCTAAATTGTAGTTAATTCATAGATTAACTTTTAACATTTGTTCTATCTTTGCTAACTTTTGACATGTTAAGGCTTTTATACTTTAACTATTGGAAATTATTTCAGCTGAAGAGCACGGGGTTACTACGTCTAAATAAGTGAGTGGGAAATGTGGATTAGATTTTTGACGTAGCTTCACTGTATTTTCTAATCGATATGCTTCCAACTCTTCTCACACACGCAGTGTTTTGTCATAGGTCTTGCTGAGTTCAGTAGAAATATAGTTACAGGGTTAGGAAACATCTTTTAACAGCCCTATATAAATCCAGGGATATTGAACTAAGTATTCTTTTGCTTATGTCTGCCAACATCTTGAGCATTTTAAAAATGGATGCTTTCTGCCTCAGTCTGCATCACTGACCAATATGGATCTTCCTCTTTCCTCTGGGAACTGGAAGATAAGGTGTTCTTGTTTGTACAGAATGAGGTTGATAGTTTTATACCCTTATTAACACTTACTGTTCAAGCTGAAAATGCAAGTGTAGATGTTTAATGTAAGAAACTCAATTTAGCTTCTTAACTTAGAAACTGAAATCTGAGTGGTTTTGTTCTGTTACACTGTACATAAGAGCTCTCATTTTGCTTATTCAGCAAGATGCATCTGCAGTATTTTCATCCAGAGAAGAGAAGGGGTGGCTTTGCTTGGTATTGTACTTCATAAAACAGAGATCTCTGCTGCAGTATAGACAGTTTAGGTTTCAAGCCATCAGAAGAAAATAAATACATTTTTACAGATCAGTTTACAGAATATACACATGAAGTAGACTGGAAACCAGTCTTTGTTCTGTTAATTGGTTGTGTTTTATCTCTCTACATTTTTTTTCCTAGAAATCCTTGATTGATATGTATTCTGAGGTACTCGACATCCTGTCTGATTACGATGCCAGTTACAACACTCAAGATCACCTACCTCGAGTAAGTAGATAAAAAAATTTCAGGGTTTTTTTAGTGAAACACCAGTCTTATAATTGAATATCACAATTATATTCCAGAATAATCCAGAGCTAGTTCTAGGTTATTTTCTTGTAACTCCAGAGTTTTTGCATAAGGTAGACTCTCAATTTTAAATACAGCAAGAGAATTTTGAGAATAACCAATGTAATTATTTTTAGTGTGTCTTGGCTCATAGATAAAAACCTGTCTGGTTACAGATATTGCTGCTGTGCTTAGCTTTTATTTTTAGATGATTTCGGACCAGGCACCCCGGCCTTCTCAGCATTGTAAAATGACTGTTGTTTCCCACGCGTGGAGTGAAGGAGGCAAGGTGCCTGGCTAACCTCCCCACAGTAGTGCTGCTGTTGGAGGGGTGAGCGTGAGAAGGGGTTTGGCTAGCCTTATTGCTGGTATAAGGGAGAGCCATGAATGCTTCCTGCTTGCACAACCACCTGTAGCACTGGTGGCTTCTATAGGAGGCCAATAAGATGGTTAAATCACAACAACTACATCAGAATTCAGCCTTCTCTAGGTAAAAGTGCATGAGTAGTCTTCAGTGTTTCACCTGCTGAAGGGATTTTGTACAAGAAGAGAAGAAATGCCTGCCAAGAGAACAGCAAGCCCTTCCTCTCTTCATTAGGTGGCCTGGCAGGTTAGGTCTGTAGGGCAGTAGACTGCTGTCTTATGAGCAAGTCAAGTTTTTTGCATGACTAAAAGTTAGTATGTTTTTAGGGATTCAATGTTTAAACCAGTACATTTATTGTCAAACATCGTACAGCCAGTGTTGCTACAGATTAACATCTTTTTAGTTAGCTTTTGTCTAAGCTTATGAATTGTCCTGCTGAAAGCCAATGGCTGTTTAAACTTTCACTTAAGGTGGTGGTGGTTGGAGATCAAAGTGCAGGAAAAACCAGTGTATTAGAAATGATCGCCCAAGCCCGCATATTCCCTCGAGGGTCTGGGGAGATGATGACACGTTCCCCTGTTAAGGTAAGAAATATGATCTCTGAATCAGTATTTGCTGATATTGTTCTACCTCTGATTAAGCCATTAACTGAAATATATGTAAACATTAATTTATAAAATGGCTTCTAAGCAAGTGAGTTGATGCAGTCAATGACGAAACTACTTCAGACCTATATATGATCCATATATACTATCAGAGTAGTAGTTTCTGCTGTCAGTAGTATCGTGCTGAATAAACATTGTATATAGTAGTCTGTCTCCAGTGGGGAGTGTGCGTAGGCTATCTACGTCTCCTGTTTCTCTGTGTTAGATTTGCCATATTTTCTCATATAAGGCTTTTTACCATTTAGGTAACCCTTAGTGAAGGTCCCCACCATGTGGCTTTATTCAAAGACAGCTCTCGGGAATTTGATCTGACCAAGGAAGAGGATGTAAGTATAAAGAAGTAATTGGAAGTTAATGTGACTTTTATTAATTCTCTGAAAAAAGTTGTGTCTTTGTGAGATGTTAGCCCATGTTTAATTAGAGTGAAATATGTTTAGTGGGGCAAAGCATTATATTCATTATTAAATTATTTCTTAGTGTGGTTTTTGGCTGGCACTAAAGTGGATAAAATACAGAAGGAGCTCTTGTGCCAAGACATTTTTGGTTTATGTGATAGTCTGCAGGTAATCTCTCATTTAGCAACCCATTTACCCGACTTAGTTATTCAACATGCATTTGAGATGGTATTTATAAAGAGAGATCTTAATTCAAAGTAAACTTGTTAAATTATGTTTATTTTTCTTCTGTCATGATTATAAGGTCTTCTATATTTGATATTTTTCTTTTCTCAAAACAGCTTGCAGCTTTGAGAAATGAAATAGAAATCAGAATGAGAAACAGTGTGAAGGAAGGATGCACTGTTAGCACTGAGGTAAGACTTGCAAATATTTAGTGGCAAATACCTGTACATGTGCATCTTTTGTAAGTATTCTTCAAATAAAACACATCCAGTTTGTGTATACGTAATATTTTGCGCTACATAAAGTGCATTTGGACTGTTAAAATCAGTTTTGTGTCACAGTTCTGTGCATATAAAATTGGCCTTCCTATTTAAAATTGCAGGATGTTGCTGGTTTAAAGCATATGTGTATAAATGTGCACTTAGATAGTTTTATATATTTGTATAAGTAGTTACATACAAAGGAGGCGAGTGTATGAACCTTTAATTTCAATTTTACTTCACAGACCATCTCCTTAAGTGTGAAAGGTCCTGGTTTGCAGAGAATGGTATTAGTTGATTTACCTGGAGTCATTAGTGTAAGTATGCAATAGATTTAAAAAAAAAAAAATCTTGAAGACAAGGTGAGAACATTAACTGTTGTTTTTCTTCTTTTACGTACTTCTGTTTTCTTTTTTCCTTTAAACATGTATCTCCATATACATACTAAAGACTGTGACATCAGGTATGGCTCCAGATACTAAGGAAACTATCTTTAGCATCAGCAAGGCCTACATGCAGAATCCTAATGCCATCATCCTTTGTATTCAAGGTAATAAGAGTCTAGATGCTTATGGACTGACATGGGTTTTTTTATTTTTTAATTGTGATTCTTAGGTTACTCTGGGGACTGTCCTGATTTGGTTTTTTTTTTCTCCCCATTTGTGATAATTTGTGTAGTGTACAAAACAGAATGTTTATAAATTAAGGCACCTTTGGTATCAATGGCAAAAAGCAACTTTATGATGAGAGTTTTTTATCATTTGAAAAAACAGTGGTGATAATAAAATTCAGTATTTCTTCAAAAGTGTTTTGAAGACAGCAGACAATAATAGAGTTTAATATTCTGAGTGAGCTGATACTTGTTCAAAACTTGTACAACTACAAATATTTTTTTTAATAATACGGGAAACAAAGCAGATTTTCGCTTTGTGTATCCAAAAATTGAATGTAAGTGTAATTTTACTGTTTGTAAGTTGCAACATGAAACTTACTTGATGTATACTATGTATTCAGTACTGCATGTTAGATTGTATAGTCCCTAAAATACAGCATTGGTTTTGTTTGTTTTAGATGGATCAGTGGATGCAGAACGCAGTATTGTCACAGACTTAGTCAGCCAAATGGATCCTCAAGGAAAAAGGACAATTTTTGTGTTGACTAAAGTTGATCTTGCTGAGAAAAATGTGGCTAGTCCCAGCAGGGTGAGTTGAAACTATTTTTCTTATATTGTGATGGCTTAAGTCACATGTGGAAAAATACTTGAGATGCTGTCAGAAATATTGGACCTCAGCTGCCTGTTCTGGATGGTGTTGAGTGCTTATTTCTGTGTTCAGCACTGTTTATTTATTGTGGTGGTTGTTTTATTCTTAGGCTTTGCTTTTAGTGATCAGTTACATGACTTCAATCACAGCTTGGCTACAACTTGCTATAATACTGGTCCCTTTCATGCTGGTGACCTGAGCAAGTTCCATTTTCTGAGAATGCTTTGGGGTGTTCTGGGATAGGCCTTTTCACTTTATTTTGTGTTTTGTGGTGTTATGCTTTATTTGGTTCATGCCCTAGATTTTTTTTTTGTTTCTTTTTTTTTTCATTTAAATACCTGTAGAAATCGAAGTCCCATGACAAACTGCCTCTTATTGCACTCTATGCATAGATAAAACTAGATCTGGCTTTGAAACTACGATGAAGGAAAGAACGTCTTTGTGCATAGTTAACCACAATTTTTTTAATCCTTTATTTTCGTAGATCCAGCAAATAATTGAAGGCAAACTCTTCCCAATGAAAGCTTTGGGTTATTTTGCAGTTGTTACTGGAAAAGGTAAAGAGAGCTCTCGCTCTCCTTATTTTCTCCTTGATAGCAGAGAAAACTGTCTAAATGGAACTGTTGCAGCACTCTTTTCTTTCTCCAGGAAACAGCAGTGAAAGCATTGAATCTATTAAAGAGTACGAAGAGGAATTTTTTCAAAATTCAAAGCTGTTGAAGTATGTTGCTATTTATTCCTTTTACTAAAATAAGCCTGCATTGGTAAATACTAGCATCAGTTTTTCTTGCTGAAATTAAAGGTCTGCACTGTGGACACTATTTGTGATTTAATCTGCTTAAATGAAGTATCTTGCTGAGGTGAACAGGTGAGCCTGGTTTCCTAATGCTTTCTGTAAGTCGATGGAGAGACACAGGCATTTTCAGGCAGCAATTAATTCCGCTGGAGTTTTGCACCTCTCTTCAGAGGTTTCTGCATCTCTCCATTGGATCTAGAAGAACTAAGTTCCCAGAAAGGTCTAGGCACTTGATACAGTTGGGAAGAGTGAATCCAGCCCAAAAATTAGTTGTAGTCCCTCTAAATATCAGTTGTCTTGGTGTGACAACAATGTTGTATTCAAAGGGTTAGCATGTGTGTTCTGCCAGTTGATCAAAGTTTTGATTTCACAGGCTTGTATTTCTCAGGAAAGTAAGCTGCATGGTCTTTGGGACTGCAGTACCTGCACTACACCCTTTAGAATAAAAATTTGTGGTGGGTGTTTTGGGATTCTGGGGGTTTGGGTTTGTTTGTGTGTTGTTCCCTCCCTTTCCTCCCCCATTTACTCACTGAATAATTTGGAGGAAGAGACTGGATTTTGGGTTAGGTGCACATTAACATACTATTGACTGCTATATAAAGCAAAGCTTTATTCTTGTGAGGAGAAAATGGGGGACAGAAAGCATGGTAATGAATGGAAGAATTTTCTCTAGCTGTCTTCCTTTACAGGACATGTATGCTGAAGGCACACCAAGTAACAACAAAGAACTTAAGTCTTGCTGTGTCAGACTGCTTTTGGAAAATGGTGAGAGAGTCTGTGGAGCAGCAAGCAGATGCTTTTAAAGGTAAACATCTCTTCAAAACCCAAGTGAAATAGCAGCTTCCTGTCAAACAGGTCTTCTGTATGTATATACTACTATTCTGCTAGCATGCTTGGGCAGTTGTGTTTTATATGTTAATCTTTACAAAAACACAGAAAAAAAAAAATTCATGGAATGGAGGACCCACTTGCTCTAAAAGCCAAAGGAGTAAATAAGTGTGAGGAAAAAAATTCAGTGTTTTTTTTGTGGGCAAAACACAATTCTTCCACTAGATTCAGAAATGGCTTCCTGTATAAAGATATCATCTGATCAGCCAGGGCAGGACTGCCTTGTACAGAGATGTAAGTTGCACGGTTCTATTTCCACCACATTTTTTTAGTGCACGAATCCTGCAATTTCCAGACAGAATATCTGAACATAGCAATTTCCAGACAGAATATCTGAACAAATGAGCAAAAAAAATTTGCTCATTTGCAGAGGCACTTAATGTTCCTGAAGGGTTTGTTGTAAGCAAGGTTTGTGGCAGTTTTAGGAGCTGAACTTCTAAGATAATCATGAAGTGCATACAGACAAGAAAAATACTAAGGCCTTGTTTCTGATTTTGCAGCCACACGTTTCAATCTAGAGACTGAATGGAAGAACAATTATCCCCGGTTGCGAGAGCTCGACAGGGTAAATTACTGCTTTATGTGCCACAAAGTGTTGAAAATTATGGATTAAAATTTGTCTTTTAATCTCATTTGTAAATGTTTCTAAAAGTAAATGTAAAGTACTGACATTTTAAAATGAGAGGACAATGTAGATTGTTCTAGGGTAAATAAATACTGAGCTCTCTGTTTTATGAAATAGTGTGCTTCAAAACTGTGATACTTCAGTGCTTAGAAGTTCTTCACGCTTCTGTGTGCTTTTCACTGACCTAACTTGCCCACAGGATTAAGTCAGTGTTTCTTTGTGATCATGACAGAACTGGCAAAGAGAAGTTAGGTTTCCTGGTCTTTCAGTCAGACAGAATATCAAAACAATTATGATCCCATTCTCTAATTCCTTTATAGAGACCCTGAATATTCAAATGCCATGCTTGGCCAGAGGCATGCAAGAGATGGGTAGAAAGATGTAAGTTATCCTGGTTTACCGTACAAGATGCACATAAATTGTCCAGAACATGACTGGAAGGTGTAAGGTTTTGGTTTTTACTTTTTGTATGGAAACATGATTGAACTATACTTAAAGTCTTTTTATTCCATATTTTGCCTTTTGCACAGAATGAACTGTTTGAAAAAGCAAAGAATGAGATTCTTGATGAAGTCATAAGCTTGACTCAGGTCACACCAAAGCACTGGTATGATAATTTTTTCTTTCCTGTGTCTCTCTCTGTCCCCTGCCTCCTCCTCCCCCCCATTTTTTTAATTAACTAGCAAAAGTTCACCTTTAAAATACAGAGTTTTACTAAACAAAACTCTCAAATATGAATAAGGAACTGTTTTTCTTAGCTCAATGTGTTTATATCTTTTATCCCTATGGAAGCAGTCTGTTTGTTGTTCTGAATCAGCAAACACTTGCATAATCCCTTGACAAAAATCACATTATGTCAGTTAGTGTTTTGTTCTGGTTTTATACTATATAATGAACAATAGATATTCCTCAAAAATGAAAAGGAACAGTGATAATAAAGCTGTTTTCAGATGTTCTTCTGAAGTATGAATCAGTAATTTGCTTTAACTTGATATTAGGGGTTTATCATTGTGTATATCAAAATAATATATATGACCTTGACAAAAAGAAGTTTTGTATCCCTGTGAATCAGAGATTTGGAAATTGAAAGATTATGTAATTCCTGGTTGTAAAGAAAGCTGATCTGAATGCTTGAGAATTTTACCCTACATGTAGATCTTTTTGGTAGCCTTAACCAAGTAGCACCATACTGTGCTGCCCCACTTCTTTGTAAGGCAGACATAGCTGTGAGAGAGACCCGGCTTATCTGAAGTATTTTAACAATGTAGCATCACTGCATAGTAAAGCCACTGTATGCTGAGAGGAAAATACATGGAATTACTTTGATGGCAGCCTGTACCACAACTAAGAACCTCCAGTGACCTGAATTGAACTGTTACTTGGTCATAAAATGTCTGAGTCTTAATGACATTAGAGTAATTCTGGGCATGTGGATGCATTCAGAGGAAGTGTTAATAGGCGGTGTATTAGGCTAAATTTATATTCTAGTCCAAGTGTAATGCAGGTTTGCCGTTTTGGTGCTTGTTCCTGTTCACTGTATGATAGATGCTGAAGTACCCTGGTCCATGTCTAGTCTACTTAATTTTGTTGTGGATGGGGTGGGTGCATTTATTTCTGAAAGTTAAAATGTAGTGATGATTCCAATTTTGCAGCAGTTAACGAACTATAAAGTAGACCTGGAAACCTAAGTCATGAAAAAATGCTTCCATTAGCCATCATATGCAGCCTAAAATCAGCAGTGCATTTGATGAATGCAAATGTTTCTATCCTGTTAAAATTTCCATTCCTTCCAATTAAACTTGATTGCAATAAGCAAAGTAAAAGAGTATTTTTATTGACATGTCAGTAAAGAAGGAATGCGATTTCATTTGTTCTTAGTAGCAGGACTGCTCTTCTACAGTGAATTTGTAAGTGGTGAAATCCATAACAGCCAGTTTCCAGCACACCCTGTAAGTGAAATTAATTTGCCATGTCCACAGTTCTGATGACAATGAGGAATGATCAATAATTGATCTTTATTTGAACACTGTCCAAGTCATCCTGTTTTGAACAAAGCTTTTTAAGGATTTTTTTTTTTACTGGTGGCAATATTCATTTTTATTTAGAGTGAATTATTTTCAAAATTTAAATGTTTGAGTTCCTTTCTATTTTGTGTAAATACTTTTACTATCCTAAATATGCCAAAAATCTGTTCCAACAGTAGAAAAACTACTGGCTTTGATTCACATTTAAGGTGGTATGTCAGAAGGACAGCTTCAAAATTTCTGAATCTCAAAAGGAGGATGCTTTAAGAACAAAATAAATATTCAGTTATGCCATTGCTGAAATGGGTGGAGAAGTGATATTTATGAGAAGTTCTTCAGTCATTGTCTGCAAATCTGGTTAGAGTAGGGGCATTGTCAGGGTTGAAGCATGTGTCCTGAACTTAGGAGCATTTGGAAGAAAAGGACTTGAGTGAATCTGGTAGTCTTGTACTACCAAAAAAAGGTAGGTTTTATTCTTCAGCTCTTAGCTTTTGCCATTCTACCAAATCTGGCGTTTGTATGACCTGTTGGTAAGCTGATTTAGCTAGGATAAAATTAACCAGCAAGAAACCCAAAACCTGTACTGGAGACTGGGGCAGGAGCAGAAGGAGCGTGACTGCCTCTGTGGGAACCAGCTGCATGTTATACTGGCTCAGATGGGTTTTCTCACTGCAGCTGCGACGTTTCCTGAGAAAGTTTATTGTCATTTAAAAAGATTAAAGTTAAATTGGTTCCATTGTTACTTCTTGAAACACATCATAAATAGGAAAGTGGTGCTTAGTTTTACAGTGTCATGTGATACGTTTGTAAATGAATGTCAACATACATTTTAGCAAAAGGTTGGCCTTCTCAGCTTGCTTCACTGTTTATCAGATCTGGGAACAATCAATGAAAATCCCGGATGGAAAACTACAGCATGTTCCAGCAAACAAATCAAGAGTAGTACAGAAACAAAACCCACATGGAGTTTGTTTCTCCATGTGTGAGACATCAGTCAAATAATTTCAGTGCTTTACAGTCTGCCCCCTTGTCTTTCCCTCATCTGCCATGCATATGCACACAAGCTCTCTATGGTTATACTGGCATAATTAAGGACTGCAAGGAGCTGTTGTGCAGTGCAGTGGCAACCATAAGAGTAGTAAGGTCAACTTGTGAAGTTGCCTCTGCTGCTGAAAACATCATGCATTCGTGTCCTTAGTTCCAAGCAGATTTTGGTTGAAGTAGTGTCCTGATGTTAAGGGAGTATTTCATTGTTCTGTAGCCTTGTTTCCTCAGTGTTTCTAACAAATGGAGTGCATACTTGTTAGACACTTTTGTACTGGAAGTTATTATATGTGTTACAACTTGCGTTTTAGGGAGGATATTCTTCAGAAAACTTTATGGGAAAGGGTATCTACTCATGTGATTGAGAATATATACCTTCCGGCAGCACAGACTATGAACTCGGGGACATTTAACACCACTGTGGACATCAAACTGAAGCAGTGGACTGACAAGCAGCTACCTAATAAAGCGGTAGAGGTGAGAACTTACCTATTTAAATAAAGAAAAAAATCAAGAATCTGTGCAAAGCCTGATGAAATGAAAGCATGCCTCCAGAGAAGGTGATGGTTTGCAGGGCTCACTGCAGTAGTTCTAACTAGCTTACATGTAAAAGAGGGCTAACAAGATCTTGATGTTGAGAAGCATATACATTAGGAACATTGTATTTTGGTCTTGTGGTGAATTTTCCATACTAAAGACCAAAAAAAAAAAAAACTCTCTTAAAAGGTTAAACACTAGGTATATTTATTTAATAGATTTATGCAAGTTTAACACAACTCCACTTGCTGCAACATAGCAAAGTGAAATTTAGTCTTGACTTCATTAGTAATAGGTAGGTAAGGCAGCAAAAGAAAAGTCAATTACTTACTCTTTTGCTTGTGCATTGTTTTTTGAAAGTATGCAAATTTTCATACTTGTAAGAATTGTCATGTATGTTCCATTATCAGCTGTTGCATGGTATAATGGTTCGTATCAGTAGGCATTGTTTGCTAACTTTCTAGGTGGCATGGGAGACTTTGCAAGAAGAATTTTCCCGTTTCATGACTGAACCAAAAGGAAAAGAGCATGATGATATCTTTGATAAACTGAAACAAGCTGTCAAAGAAGAAAGTATTAAGCGACATAAATGGAATGAGAGAGCGGAGGATAGCCTGGTATAATGTAGTGGATTTTTTTTGCATTGTTGGATAAGTGCTGTTGAAGTTTTTTTACTTAAGTTGCATATTCAGTACTTTTGCATTCTTTTAATGTAATCATTAAATGATAGATGTGTCTGTCTCTTCTATATAATGTTCTAATTTGGTGGTTCTCAATTAATTTTACTACTACCTTATGTTAACTATTGCCCTAAATATCAGCCAATAAAATTATTTTGGTTGGTTCAGGAAGAAGTTCTCCATAATCTTCTGGCTGCCCAAGGACAATCTTGTGAGAATTGTTTAGCATCAGCTCATTTGCTAAGTATAACCATATAAAATAACAGCATTTCATTACCATCTTTAGAGATTCTGTAATCCAGAGGGATTTCATGTTGTTTGTTGCATTTTTTTACATCAATTATGCTAGGCTATAGAAGAGAGTCAAAGGCATAAGAAAATGTTTTTGGCACTGCTTTGAGAAGCCTCTTGAATAAATCCTGTGTGCCCAATACATGCTGTTTTTTATAAAAATCAAAAAATGAGGAGAATGTCAATAATCTTTGTTTTACTGAATTCTGGATAAATTATTTGTTTTATGGTAAAAAGATGTTCTGTGTTTCAGAGAGTGATCCAGCATAATGCCTTAGAAGATCGGTCAATATCTGATAAACAGCAGTGGGATGCAGCTATTCATTTTATGGAAGAGACGCTCCAAAGTCGTCTCAAAGACAGTGAGTTGTGTGATGTATTCCACTCTTGTATACCAATTTTCGGATCTTATTCACTTTAGTACAGGGCAACTTTTGTTTTATCACAACTGAGATAGTGGTGACAGTTCAAAATGGTACCAACAGTGATAGAAATGTTTAGCAAAATGCCGCCTCAAAAGGTAGTTCTTTTGCGATGAGGAAGCTGAAAGACAAGTAATAGAGATCTTCAGAGTCAAAAAAGGTATGAATGCACATGTAGAAGAGTAGGATAAATTCAGGGAAAGTAGTTGGCCCATCTGTGGTTATCAAGCATAGTTATTTTTGATGCAAGTTGTAACAAAGTAAGATTATTTTTTTTTTTTTTTTTTAACTACAGGTTGCAGTCAGTTTTATATTTTAATAAAAGACATCAACTTTTGCTTTAAGCAAAAGACATCTGACTTGGCTCAGTATGGCATATCTTACGTTCTTAAACATAAAATGTTCATTCTTGATCTATCTAATTTTAGAACTATAAATTTGGCTGGTTACAGCTATTTTGAGTGATACTTAATATCATGTTTTCTTTTTTAGCTGAATCTGTTATTGAAGATATGGTGGGTCCAGACTGGAAAAAAAGGTGGTTATACTGGATAGGCCGCACCAAAGAACAGGTAAAAGGAAAAGATAGTTCACTACGTTTTGAAAACTTCGATTATTAGTTAGTAAATTTTAAAAAATACCGATCCTCTTCGCTCTATTTAGATGATTAAAAAAAAGTTTAAAATAACTTCTAAATATTTTGCAATTAGTTTTAGTATTCATCTATTTAAATAGAGCACCACAGAGAATTCCATGTACTTTGTTCATATTGCAGATACGTACTGGTTTGTAAACTGTTCTTCATTCTTCAGCTGGATTACATCTTTAATATTCATGTCAATGATATAGTACTAAAGTCTTTCATTAGAAAGAAACAAGGTGGAAACTGGCCTGTTCTTTTCTATACCTTCCAAGGGTGCCTTTTAAGCAGAAGTCGCTGCAGTTTTCTATCATGCTCCATTTGGATTTGATTAGTATGTGATGGCATAGTCACACGGTTGTATCTTCTGTTCAAGTTTTTCACCATGACCTCTCTTCTTGTTTGCTTATAGCTTTTGGAAATTTCTTTTAAATTTAAATACCATGTTCTGCTCAGTCCACAGAGATTACGGGCTTTTAATGTTACTTTTTCTAGATATTTCTCAAACTCAATCATACTTTAAAGATGTAAGTAGAGTTTAAAATAATTGCTTCAGAGGAAGGAGTTTTACAGTCAACTGTATGGAGCCAGGTATGGGAGAAAGGCAGTGACCTATTCAACCTATGTTATTTGAATATAATGAACAGCAAATTAAAGGGATGAATCCATGGAGAGTTCTTGCTAGCTATTTGGTAAAAGTGACAATTCTCATGAGTACCACAGGTGATTATGTGAATGTGAACTCCGCTAGCGGATGTTCATGGAACAGAAAGGAGGCTAACACCTCTGGTTTATTTTTTTTTTCCACCTATCTCTTCCTCTTCTGTGCATAGTGAGAAGAAAAAAAATGTGAAAAACTGACTGTGAATTATCCATTTAAAAGCACTGTTTTTTAGATGTCTTTGTGCAAGTACCCTTTTGACTCACTTTAGTAGTTAGAAGTGTCAAAGTTATTTTCACTTCTGGCTTATCAAGCAGGTAGACTGTTTATTGAGGAGGTGCTGATGATCTTTGAGTCTGTAAGAATTTCTTCTAACTAAACATTTTTATTCTAGAATATTCGTAATGAAACAAAAAATGAACTTGAGAAATTAATCAAATGCAGTGAAGAACATGCAGCTTATCTGGCAAATGATGAAGTGACAACTGTCAGAAAGAATCTTGAAGCAAGAGGAGTAACAGTGGATCCGTGTCTGGTAAGATGCGGATTTGTAACAAAACATATGGAAGCCCCCTGTGAACATTTGAATGTTCTTTCTAGATAGTATACAAAAGACTCCATCTAAATACTGGATTTGTAATCCAGATGTTTCCAAATTAATTACTAAATGACTGCTTGCACACAATTCACACACTTCTGTTGGCTGCTAGACAAATGCAGTACAACGCATTTATTTTCTACAGTAACTGGCTGCCTTTTCTTAACATGAATACATGTACTTATTCAAGATAGAAGAGTTATTTAAATACTTGCTGTCTCTTTCCTATACAGTACTTACCATACCTTTTTGTAAAGGTCAGAGTAATGATCCATGTCTTCTACATGAGGAGACTGAGTGCAAATTATTTTTTTATTTTTTTTGTAAGAGACATATCTATATGCATATTTGATTGTGAAGAACTGGAACGTAAATAAGCCTAATCAAGAAAAATTATAAATGCTTGTTTATGTAAGACCATTAAATATTTCTCTATGCTCAATCAGATTTGATAGATAAACTAATGGGTAGTACTTAGAAATGTATTCTCCATCTTAAAGATTGCATCATGCCAAGAGCAGAACAATTTGTCCTGTTTTGTAGTATATAATTTAAATGTGTTTTGGCTGCAGACAATATTTTTAAGCATTCAGTAATGTTACAAGCATGGAAGAGTAGATTTTAAAATTGACAATCAACCCTAATGTTTGCCAAATGTAGCTAAGACATTAATTGTATCCCAGTTGCAGACAAATTGCTGAGAAATATTTTAATGTATACTACGTGACAGGAATAGTGGAAATTGGAGTTACATTTTGAAATCTAATGTGACCATTAAACTATGCACGATAGTGTATGTATGTGTTTATTTAGTAAAAATTAAGCACTGTTTTCCTAGATTAAAGACACATGGCACCAAATTTATAGAAGATATTTCCTGAAGACTGCTTTGAACCACTGCAATCTATGTCGAAGAGGCTTTTATTATTACCAGAGGCATTTTGTGGACTCGGAGGTAAATTGAAGTACAGATACACACTGGTTGTTTGGCTTAATATTTCCATCTCAGTTGCAAAAAAAAAAAAAGCTACAAATACTTTAAACTAGCCTGACCTTTCTTTTATATCCTTTACCTTAAGATAGCTGGTGTTCTTAGATATGTTTTACATGAGGCTTGTAGTTGATAAAATGCCATCCTGGTGGTAATTATATAAAATGACCAGCCATGGTCATGGTATCAGCCATGACCTAAACATTTGTTACTTACTGATGTGTATTGAAAATACACTATTAAAAGAAGTGTTGTACAGCTATTGGTATCTTGTTGGTATCCCTTTCTCCTATTTTCCCATTGATAATTATTTACCTCACTGATACCGAAAATTCAGAAAACATTAAAAACATTAACTTAAGGGGGTTTCATGAAGTAAGTATGATAAATAAGTGTTTAGAACTTGGAACCACATGTGATCAATGGGGAAAAAAATAAACCAAACCAAAACCAAACAAAACCCCACAAACAAAACAAAAAACACCCCAACAAACAACTGTGGAGCTTACAGACAGGTCTTGTAAATGACTTTCCAGTTTTGTAAACCCAAATGCAACAAATGACAGTATGCACAAAGTTGCACAAAGAAAACTATATTTTAAATCAAAAAAATTATTGGAAAGGTAGAGCTCCTCATATTCTGTGGAGTTTGCTTTTCTTTTTAATGAGAAAAAGTGATGCCCTTGGAGCCAGAAATGTTTACTACTGTAGAAATACCTTTGCCTTTAAAAGCTGAAAAAATGAGATCAGAGAGCTGTCTCTCTGTGACATTTAACCTCCTGTTTCTGTTACTGCCTTTGTAAGATGTCGTAATGGGAAGTTAGTACCTGCCATCCTTGCAGATGTAGAAACTGTCTCTTCTGTTAACAAATACACTCTTGACACAACACTCTGTTCAGAAGTGTTTGTCAGACAAGGAGTCACGACGGTCAGACAGGGAGTTCAGCTGTTTGTCTTTTAATGTGTTTGCTGTGAACAAGTGTGATGCTTCAGTGAGCATTAGATTATACTCACCGGCTTGCATGTGGTGTGTGCAAATTGTTTTTCTGTGATATTCCTTGATGTGGCTCTTTCTGTTGAAAATAGTGTATGTAAAGGTGATGGGGTATACTAAATAAGGGACATGGTTCTTGAGAAATGGTTTTGGTGTGTTTCCTTGTTCCCTGAACCTGCTATTCTGTGGTATTTTTCTGCAAGGTCAGGATATGTATACATGGGCTTACAGTTGCCATTAAAAACGTCAAGAGATTCTTGTAAGTGTAGGATGTTCACTGAATTGTCAGAGGTCTGACAGTGCAACTTCCCTCATTTCAGCTTGAATGTAATGATATTGTCCTCTTCTGGCGAATACAACGAATGCTGGCAATTACAGCAAATACGCTGAGACAGCAGCTTACTAACACTGAAGGTAAGGCTTGTAGTGAGTTGAGGTGTTTGAAACAAAAAAAAATGGTTAGAAACTTTCTGGTGTTCCTCTAGCTATATGTTCTTTCCATGCTTAGCATGGCTGGCTGATTTTTGTGTCCTGGCCAGGATGATTTAAAGATGTAGAGTAAATAGATTTTGACATTCTATTTACATTGAAGGATTGAGTGTAAATAGAATGTCAAATAATTAAGATACTCGCCAGTTTAAAATATTTTCAGCTTATGCCACGTCAGTTGTCAGTATCCTTTTCCAGGCAGAAAAAACTTCAATAAATAGTGATTATTTTCCTATTTTTTAATTTTTTTTTTCCCCCTCAGGTCAATCTGTCTGTAGATTTTAATTTAAAAATGTTTGATAAAAGAAGTAGTTCTAATGGATTTTTTTTTTCAAAGCCATGCAAAATCTGCCATTTAGTATCTAGAAAAGCTTATACAACAGCAGCTTCCTTATAAATCATCATTTATGTAGCAATTGGCTAGTGCTATGGTACAACTACTAAAAACAACCTTTGATCTGTAAAATTGTTTTCAGCCTCTTCTTGAAGACAGTACAAGTAAAAGGTTTGAGCTTTGTAATGTGATGCAGGTTACCCTCCACGTTACCCTAAATGTGGAAAGCTAGGTTGTCTCTTTGAACCACCTACCTCATTGACAACTGCTGGGCTGAAATTAGGAAGTTGCGTTAGGAGGTACTCCATCAAAGTATGAAAGGCAAGGATATGAATGTTACGATGGACATAATGCTGCTTTAAAGAGCTTTTGGTTCCTCTTAGCCTTGTATATACAGCAGCACCCCTCTGTGTGTCAGCAATCCTTCAATAGTACATTCTGCTAGTATTAGTAACTTACTTTTCCGTGTTTCACTTTTTAATTGACTTGGCCTTGGCTCATCTGATGAGGGTGACGTTGATAGCAAATATGTAACTTAATGGCCCAAACAAGGGGTTTGTGTATTCAGAAATTTGCCTTTTCTCTAATCACATTAGTTTCTCTGGTAACATACACTACTTCTCCCGCAGACCTTCCAAAAAATTTGGCCTTAGGTCATGACAGGTGCAAGTGTTACCACTCACTTTTTTTTGGTTGGTTTGTTGTTTGGGGGTCTTTTTACAGTAAGGCGCTTAGAGAAGAATGTAAAAGAAGTGCTTGAAGATTTTGCTGAGGATAATGAAAAAAAGGTGAAGCTCCTAACTGGCAAGAGGGTCCAGCTTGCAGAGGATCTCAGTAAGTACCTACTCTATAGTGTTTTGGAACTCGCTTGAAATGAAGCAAATTCTGACCACTGTCCTTAGAACATTTATCGTGATATGGGTTGTTCATGTGCAATCATTTAATTGATATCACAATGGAATTTTTCTTAAATACAGTGAGATCTTACTGATTCAGATGTAGAGATGGATAGTATAATGTAATAACATAATTTACACTGAATGTACAATGTAAAGGAGCACTAGCAAATACATAATGTTTAACTTAATCTCTTACTATTTTGCACTGAAATCAACTTTGATTTTTTTGCATTGTCAATTTTGCTTCTCACCAGCATCAGAAATAACCTCCTATCTCAAAGCAATTACATCTGGGGTCATTATTTTGTAAACTAAGAATAGACCTGCAAGAGCAGCCTGTTTCTATGTTTATAACCCTAGGTGCCTGCATATTAGCATATATGCTTCAAGTTTGTAGTATTCATTTCATAAATCACTGTGTAGAGAAAACACCATCACTGCACCGTGTTTCTTTAGATTCAGGAGGTCATACATACCACATGTATTATTCTAAGGAAATAATTAGTATTCAGTATAAAACTGTGTATGATGACATGTTCTGTTTTATTGTACCTATGGGAATATTTTAAACTGCCACTGCTTAGCTTTGTAGTCAAATCAGCAATGTTCTCTCTACTTTCTGCATGCTTTTATTGCTAAATGGTTATAACTTTTATGGCAGGGATTTCTTTGCCTTTCCCTTAGTGAATAGAGTGCTTTTCTGTGGTGCATTTTCCATATACTCCTGAGACAGTTTTTGGTAGCATAGAGCATTGAATTCTCAGGTGGCTGTACAAGTAATTTCCTTCTTACACCATTTAGTGGTGATCAGGACTGTGATTAAGGAAAAAAAAAAATCCCGACTCCCACAGCATGCATTCATAAAGTATTTGTATTTTAATTAGGAGTGGAATGGAAGGGATCTCCTGAATCATGAATTCCAGTCTCTCTCTGTTTCAGGCAGCTGTGTTTATATTATTCAGCTCATTCATGTATCTTGAGCTCCATCTTTAAATAGGCTAACTTCTTGGGACTCACTGTTCATACTGGAAACAGCTTTCAGGATATCATTTCTCTGATGGTTACAAACAGTCTTCTAATTTCCAGTCTAAAATTGTAAATATAAGGCTGGGGTTCTCTTCCTGATTAGAAACTGTACTTGCAAATCTAAATTATTTATTTATAAGAGGAAGCTTCCTCCTGTTGCTGATGATATAGCAACACTGTCTTGCTTCTGTTACAGTGCTTCAGCATTAAAAGACTAATGTAAGTGTTTTGTTTGCTGAGGGTACTGGTTAATATCAAGTGGTTTCTAACATGGGTGGCCCAGTCCCATAATGAGAGCTCATATAAGACTTAAAACTTATTTGAACAAGTTTTGTTATCTGCGTTCTATAGCCTTGACTGGTATTTTAACCTTATATATAAATTTTCCATTATAGTTCCTTAGGCTCTGAGTCTGGCTGCTTTTTGGTGTATACTTCCCAGGTTTCATTATAGATATCTTAAAAAGTGTAAACAGAGTTTTTGAATGGTTTCTAACAAATTATGTATTCTATAATGTACTAAAGGTTACTTTTTCTTCAAAAAAAGGCTTTAAATGTGATGTAAATGTGCTCCTTATCATAAATATAATCATGATACTTTTACCAATGAAAAATGAACAAGTTTATGGGAATAAAGAAACCCTAGGACTAGAGACCATCTGGAAGACAGGATCATAGCATGCAAAAGTGGGCAGAGCAGAAGACGAATAGCTGAGTTGGAAAAAGTTACTTTAAAAATGTCCTAAAATATAATCAACCCGTAAGAATTCCTGTGTTGAATGAGGCTTGTGATTGGTGTATCCCAGTCGCTACCCCTGGCAATGAGCGGGTGTGGGTGTTTGGGGAGCACTGTAAGAACAGGTTAAGCATACAGTAGTACTTGCCTGGTGTGCTCTTTCAGCATCTGACAGTCTGTGTCTCCAAGATTTCCTAATCCTCCAGTTAATATCTTTGTGATTAACAGCCATTCATGGATGTGTTTTCCCCCTCCGGTGAATTTCTCTAATTGCTTTTTGAACTCATGTAAACTTTGGCATCTGCAACATCCTGTGGCAATTAGTTCCAGAGTTTAACTACACATTGTGTGAAAAAGTACTTCCTTTTGTTTGTTTTTGAGCCACCTGCCAGTTTCATTTGGTTCTCCTCAGTTCTTGCACTGTGAAAAATACTCGGTAATCTTTCTCTGTTCATTTTTCTGTGCCACTCATGACTTCATAGATGTTTATGCTACCTGCACTCCCTCTTTCTTTTTCCTGACTTGAAAAGTTATCATCTCTGTAGTTGCTTCCTTGCATGGACATTGTTTCATAGCTTCAGTCAGCCCTGCCACTCTTTCTCCTTTTTTAGTTCTGCTAAACTCTTTGAGGTGAAAGAGCAGAACTGCACGTAGTATTCAAAATGTATCTGCCTTATGTATTTATACAGTTGCATTGTGATGCTTCCTGGTTTTAATCTGTTGGGGTGTTTTTTACAGTAATTCCTTGTAGTCCATTCACTTCCACACTGGTTTAATGCAGTTTTTTACAGCCTCCCTCACAACTCTGGTGCGTTATTTATATTGAAGTTCTGCACAAAAGTTGTCTGCTGGTTTAACACAAATGATAGAGTATTTCTGCTGAAATTACTGCTCTATAGTTCTATGCAAAATTGATAGCGTGTACAGATAACTTTCTGTGGACTATTTTTTAACATGGCTTTTTTCTGTTGAATGTTGAGCTCCCAACGAAAGGATTCCTGGAACTACTGAATTGTTTCCAGAATTCCACTCTGCTGGACTTTCTCGTTCTATATAAAGGGCAAACTTCCTTGATAGTGTGAACTTAATAGTTGCCATACAACTTTCCAACACAAGATGGCAATGAACGGCCTTTATAGGAGGAGCAGGGAGGATGAGTATCCAGCAGAGCTGGTTCCAAGCCTCCTGTCTCTCTTTATTTTTTGTTGCATTTTGAAGCATGACCATGGCTTAGTCAGTTGGCATTGGTTTCTTGGATGTTAGGTTTTTTTATCTGAGAGGAAGATGCACTTGCCTAGCCTTGTCACTCTTGTTTTCCACTTTTTGGGGGTGTTTGTATGGCACACAGTTCATGAAGATGGCAAGGTTATGGTCATTTTTTCTGTTACACATTTCTCATTAGCAACTACAGGAAAAGTAGTAGTTTACTAAGCTTTGTTACCAAAAAACTGTTACGAACTGAATGCTTTAATCATTTCTTCCAGTGTCTTATCCTAAACCTAGGCTACATATATTCATATTGCAATAGCATTTAAAACTTGATAGGTGGTGCACATGTACATTGAATACCTAAGAGGAATCGGCAGTCAACAGTTTTGCCATTGACTTCACTAGAGATGAAATTTCAGACCCCAAAGAAATACACATGCTATATCTTCAGTTATTTCTTCTCATTTCTTCCTTTTAAACAGCTAAACTATGAATTTTGCGAAGTTATCTTTTATGTGCACATGATAAACACATAGAATACATATAGGGATAGTACATACAAAGCATCTTTCTTAGGTCAACATACTACTCCAATACCCTGTTTCCTCACAAGTTAAAAAAGGAAAAGAAAACCCAAAACTTCACCAAATGGTAAGTAAAATAATGTGCATTTATGCAGGGAGAGTCATTGGCAGGAGGTGGGAAAGGACTTGCAGGGTGCTTGTGGAAACTTGATCCTGAAATTACTAGGTATGCATGTGAAGCGGTCAGCCTCCAAATTCATCTGTCAGGAATATTGACACCTGGACAGGTGTCATGGGCTAGCTGAGACTTCGTTCTGCACAAAAGCTCTTTGAAACTTTTGAGAAGTGAGCCCTCACATGAAGAAAAGATAGCTTAGGGGCATTTTTTGAACTGTATCATACATTTGTAAGGTATGAAATACAACAGTTTGCAGAACTTTATTTTTTTTCTGGTAAAGACTAAAACATATAAAAATTTAACCAGTGTTACAGTAAAATACTCTCAAGATTTATATCTAAAGTCATTGCTTTCAAGTCACTGCATTAAATTCTTAACTGTTCTCTTGTGTTGAATCCATTAGTGTTGAATGTAAACCTTTTGCAGACTTTGAGCATGAATGATTTAATACCATATATGCATATAATAAACTTGCCATTTTAATGGAGTTAGAAAGCTAATGTTAGATGAGGTTGGTACTTCTATATGTAAGTTGCTGACTCAGGATCTGGAATTCTTGTGATGTGTTTGACTAAGCTGAGTGTGTCTGTTGTATGTAATGAACAGATATAAATCCAAGCAAGTCTCCTTTTTTGTTACGCGTTTGTGCAAAGTTGGGGATGAAGTTTGTGAGCAGTACTTTGCAGAAAATGATTTGCTTTGTGGTTACGTTATTTTTTTCTTTCATTGCTGTTAGCTGCAGAATAAAAATGTTGTGTGAAATTAACCCTATGTGTAGTAAACATTGCTGTAGGCTGATTAAATTTCAGTCCCTTGAGATGACTGTCAGCAATATTTTGATTTGACCTCTGTCCTACATGACATTGTTGATTACATGTGCTCCTTAAAATTATGCTCTGAATTGGCTTTGTAAAGCCTTTGCTTGCATTTTCTATTATGAGCTTCAACTTTTTTGAAAGGTTGCAGCATTTCATAGGGGGCAAAGCTCAGCTGTAAGGGGAAAGATTCTTTCTCAAATAAGCAGATCTTGGATAATTTTCCCATAGAAACGAGAGGCAGACAAAACAGCTCGAAAGGCAGTGGTTAGTAGTCCTTAAATCAATCCTTACAGAGCCAACATGGGTTTCAGTGTTTACAAGATGTAGAAAAGAAAAAGGTATAATTTTGAAGATATTTTAATGTAGAGCCTAGATTTCGCCCCCACTGCTCAAAAACAGACGCAGGAAAGAGGAAAGCATCCTAGAAATCCAGATGGAGGAGTAATTTTATTAGAATCTGCAGAACTACAGTTATTTTGTGCTTTCATTTCTTTCACAATGCCTAAATATTGGGAGTTTCAGAAGCTACATAAATAAAAACATGGTTGCTTCATATTTGTGAGACAACTTACAGAAGTGGCAGCAGTCTTGCTTGCTCCTTTCAGCTGATCATAGCAGTGAGGAGCACTCAATTATAGTCAGATCCTGAGCTGCAGAGCATTACACCAGATGTTGTGACCTTCTAACCAGGCATACACATAGTGGCCATTTCCCTCTGGGAATCACCAGATATCTAACTTCTGATAAGCATGTGCAGGGCAGCGGCTATCTTCACAGTCCTCTGCCCTCAGTTTCCCCCAGGATGTTAATATGGCCTGCGTCTTATCAGAGGCTGATTGTCAATTACAGCACATTAATTTTTCATACAGAAAAAGATTCCTTCACTGTGAGGGTGGTGAGTCGCCGGCACAGGTTGCCCAGAGAAGCTGTGGCTGCCCCATCCCTGGCAGCATTCAAGGCCAGGTTGGACAAGGCTTTGAACAACCTGGTCTAGTGGAAGGTGTCCCTGCCCATAGCACGAGGTTAGAACTAGATGAGCTTTAATGTCCCTTCCAACCCAAACCATTCTGTGATCCTATGATTTTTGACAAAATCACAACCAGTTGAATAAAGTGTGGGCTGTTTGTGCCTGAGAGTTCAAGCTTTTGCTGGTGTTGACAATGTGCTGGTGGCAGTATGACTCCTGTGCTCCCTTTGAGCTCTGTAGATGGGTGCTCTGTGGTGCAGGAAGTCAGGGGGCAATGTGCTTGGAAATCAGTCTGTGCAGTTGTGTCTTCAGTTTTCCCTGCCTTTGAACATAAGCAAGTCAACAGTGCAATCCTTTATTTTTAGTTATTTACCAACTTTCTGGTACTCTGTTAGAATGCAAATTAATTGAGTTTTTTTCATGATTATTGTATTTTTAATTCCATGTAGGTAATTTATGAAATTAACCCAAGCAAGTGTGCTTTGACATGAAGGACACTGGTTGAATGTTTAAGTTCATTGTTTTTTTGGTTTGGTTTGTTTTTTTTCTTTTTCTCCTCTGAGTTTTGGGGCAGCTGCAAAAACTAATGAATTAAAACCAGAAGAATGTATAGGACGGTCTGTGTCAGAGTGTAGATAGGGTAGTTCCTGCTTTGTGTCATGGCAGAAAGTGTTTTAAAAAGCTGCATCTTCTCAGAGAGGGAAGTAATCCTCAAGGGAGAACATAGATCACTTGTAAACCTCCTGTGATGGAGTGATGGTTTACTTAACTTAAGAATCCCAGATGACCAAAGTCTGTCTGCTGTGATTTCTTAAAGTTATTGATGAAGAGTTAGGCAGTGATGTCCAGGTTCTAAAACGGATCCTTCCAAAGTTCAGCACATTTGTCACTGACTAAGCAAAGCCTATCACTTAAAGCTGACATTGAAAAATAATTATAAACTACTACATGAGTAATGACGTATTTAATGCCTGCTAATGTTACCCATGTCTCTTGTACTTAAGGGTTCAAAAATTTCCTTTATGATGCAAGGATCGAAACATCTAGGTAGATGCTATTTTCCTTATAGTACTGGTTGCTTATGAGAGTACCTGTTAATCAAAATTTAAATATGTACTTATCATGGAGAGATTACTGTTTGTATAAATACAAACTGTTAAACTGACCAGTGTATGTATTTGTTTTGAGCTAATATGGAACTGTGGAGAGTAACTTTCCTATTTCCAAAAGCTGGAGAAGTCAGTGTCATGTATGTTGCACATTGTTAATGTTGTAGTGGAGCCCACTTTGCTTGTAATTTGGAAGTCAATATGAAAACAAAAGGGGAGGGAATAGTTTATTGTCAGTCTTAGCTAAAAATAAGAAAAGAAAACATAGAGCAACCTGTTTTTCTTCAGGGCGTGATGGCTTAAGTTTCTGACTACTGAAAAATTAAGTTTATTATTATGATCAAAAAATTTCTTATCACCATTTTGGTTTTCAACATCATATTTTAGAGAGACTTTCATGTAAATAGTTCCAATATTCTATTATCTGGCTAACCAAAAAGTATGATTTATTTTGGGTTGAGAATCAACAAATACCGGTTACTTCTTATGTTAAAGTCTGTTTACAGTTTTATAGCCTTAAGGTTACAGTAGCCTTTACATAAGTAGTTTGCGTTCATAGCTGTATATGTTCCTTCTGCATAAGAAAAATTTAGGGGGTTTTGTTTGCCTTTTTTTTTTTTTTTTTTTTTAATCACTGGATGAATCATTGGGTAGTATTTCTAGTGTGTTTTTATATTTTTAACTACTTCTACCCAAAAAACGAGCATCATCATACTCTGATTCATTCTAGCTTAACAGTTTTGATTTTGAAATTCAGTCTTTCTGTGTCCATAAGTCTGATTCAGGTTGTGAGTGTGTTTTATGAGATTGGTTGCCTTGTCATTCTGCTACTAAGCTGCTTCTAGCTGTCCAGTAAACAGCACAGCTAAATTCTGTTGAAAGATTGAATTATTAGAACAGTTTCAATTAAAAATCTAAGGTAGGGACAGAAGACTGAAAGGTGCCCAAGTCCTGCCTTGCTATTGCAGACATCGAGACTGTCATAAACTCTCATCGTAACTCAATATAGATTAGTAATAATTTTTATGTGAAGCTATTCTGAATGACAGTATAGAAATGTATACTAGCTTGTGACCTCACACCACAGTTCAGTGATAGTTTCTTTTCTGTAGATGAGCAGGACTGATGTGTAATAGCCCTAGAAACATATCTTGTATAAAGTTAGTAGTCTGCATAGTTGTCATTTTGCTTCAGCCCTGTACCTCAATTCTCATATGCTCTGTCAGAGACAGAAAGACTTCATGCTTCATGAGGAGCCCTGGGGACTGCTCCAAGAAGCACAGCTTCTGTTCTGTTAGGCTGAGAAGGAGGGAAGTGTGTTGTGGAAGCTGTTTCATTAAGATGCAGAGGTCTTGCTTGTGAATCTGGGGCAGCTATAGATTAAGATACTGATTGATTATTAATTTACACGTTCATCAGCCCAATGCCCAATTCCCATTTCTGGTGCTAAAAAGCATTATTATTATTCTGAATAACATTCCAGTGCTCAATACCTTGTAAAAATAGCTGAAGTGCTTTCAGACAAGCTCTCTTCTGCTGCTCAGTTATCTTTAGTCTGAAATAAAGGTGGTACTGTTTTGCACAGGCAGCTGATAGCTTTGCTCAGATATGATATGCAGGGATTAAGTAATATGATACTGATACTTGCAATGAAAGTGATGTCAACTGTAATATTCCCCCCCATACCCCTCGTCTAAAATGACTTCTTAAGACTAAGATCTTATTATTTTTCTATGACAGGTTAAATATAGAATCTGGAGGTGATGTTTTTCTATTTTAGTGGTGGATTTACCTACAACAGGAAAAAGGAGAAATGTACGTTATGTATCTGTCTTTGTACAAAACAGGCTCCTTGTTTTTTGTCTCCTGTTAGTGCCACGCAAAAGGAGATTTTCAACCAGGTCACCAGCTCCAGCAGGCAGTTGTTGATGTATTCGCGTCCATGAAATCAGTATGTTGACTGACTCTTGGAAGTGTTAATAGTGACATTAAAATACTATGCTTAGCACTAGGTCTTGTTCTAGGGTTCAGAAAATATTTTTGAAAAGCCACCGAAATCTTCTATCTGTTTAATAATGAAAGCATCTCACCTGATGCACTTGGATAGTTTAAGCATGTCCCTGTCCTTCTCACTGTCTTTTTGGAACTGGCAACTGGAGTACAGGTATTCTAGATGTTGCTCAGTTTAAAATTCCTTTTATCTCAAGATGGCAAAGGAATTTAAAGCAAGTAGGAAAGTCAGTAATTTAATGGTGGTTGTCTTAGCTTTGTCTGTCAGACAGGGGAAGCCTGATTTATAAATCTGTTTACAGTATTTTTGTATCATCATTATCGGATTTCAGTGAGCATACTTTGAAGTCAGGATTTATAGAAACAACTCCATTAAATGGCTGCAAATTCAAATCTAATTGCAGATTGCTGTACATAGAAGAAACATTTTGTAACAATACAGGAAAGCTACTACTATGTAGCATCAGTTAGCATCTTCGTTCAGTCTTAACTAGTAGTAACTACAGAGTATGCTAGCTGTTTTCTGCAAGCTTGCATTTTAAAGGCTGTATATTTTTAATGATTCATGGATTTACTACATGGACTATTATAAATTCCATTTAAACTTTTCAGGGTTCTGCAGTGCTTTTATTACACTAATGAGCTAATTAAGAGCCATTCACATGATTCATCTTCCTGCTCAGCCTTTTTAAAAAACTTTTAGCTGCTGAAACTCTCTTGACAAACCAATATTTATAGCCGTTTGACAGCAGGATGAGGAACAGCGTTTGTCTTTGTAAAAGCTTAAAGAAAAGGCCTTTCCAGCACCCAGCCATGCAGTTACAATCTTGACCTCTTTCTTATGCTGGGAACATACATACAGCAGACAAGCAGCACCTCCCATGTGTTTTCTTGACCCTTTGACTGTCCATTCACTTCCCATCTGTTTTGCAGCCTTAAAGGAACAGAGGGGCCCTCTACTTATAAATCTGTCTTTGCAGCTGATAAATGATATTCTGTCTCTTTAAGGGCAGCCTGGGTGGTTTTGCCACAGCGCACC
>JANHGB010019208.1:79371-91747 GCA_026283785.1 Coracopsis vasa
CCCCCCCCTTAAAACTTTAGCTTTCCTCTTGGCCTCATCCAGAGGAAAGTATGGCATGTGAACAAGAGGAAACCGGCAAAAAAATGTGATGGGTAGTTTCAAAGGATTTTCTAAAATTCAGCAGGACATGACCTTGCAATGATCAGTAAACTATAGCAGCTGTAAGGCTGTGGTTGAGTGAGACATGAGGAAGCATGTTGATGCAGGTCATGTAACTGTGGGTGGAAAGTCTGCTTTCTGGGGTGTTATTTGGAAGTAGCTGTGAACATGCTGCCTTGTACTATTTCAACAAGAAGTAAAGCTTTTACATGGCCCTTAGAAAATCCAGGAATGTGGTACAAAAGGCTGAGCTCTGAAGAGATGATTTCTCCCTCCTCCCCTTCTCCACCTGACTATTCATAGGGATTGTGTACAGCTGGAGGGTTTGTGTCTTAGGTAGCCCTAAGCTAAAATTCGACTTTCAGTAGGAAACTGTGGATCAGCATTTCCCATTTTAATGAATTACTTCTGGGCATTCTGATGAAATCTGTTTACAGACCGGGCTTTCCTTTTTGCTAAAGGAAAGGTGGTGCATTCAGAGCAGTAAATTCAACATTTCTGCTTCTATGGTTAATTAACCATAGTACAGATGTAACACAGCAAGCAGTGAGAATTTTATAGGCAAAGAAGGGATTAAGGAAAGGAAGGAAGATTAAAAAAAAAAAGGGAGGGGAGGGAAGGGGCCACAACTAAAGTCTAAACACAATCCAGAGTAAAAGGAGTAACAATCATGAGCTTTCAAAGCCCTATAAGTATTAGTTGGAGGTAGAAATCACTTTAACATAGGACAGGAGAATATATAATGAGGTATTAACACATTCTTTAAAATTCTGTGCTAAAACCACTTGGCTTTTACAGGTAAATATGTATGATTTCAATGTGTTAAAATTCACTTATCTTCAGAAGCATAAGCAAGACAGGGTTTGTGGGCAGAGACCACCGCTTTTATGAAACCAATTAATGCAATTGGAAAGCGTCTATCAATATTTTGTTGCTACTTTGAGCATGGTTGTTTTGGTGGTTTAGGGGTTTGGTGGGGTTTTTTATTATTTTTTTTGTGTTCAGTACCATTTCAAGATTATTTGGCCTTACCTCAGGAGGTTCATTTGATAACTTACTTGAGCTGTTTCATTTTAGCAGTGATTCCCTAGCTTCTGCGCTGTTCGTTAGTAGATAAGCTCAACAACCTAAGCAATTGTAAGACTGAATATTTATGAGATTTCCTTTCTGACCATCTTATGATATGAGGAAAAGCGAATTTTATCTGTAGCTGCATCTGTCTGTGTTCACACTGTATCAAAATTCTCATTACAGATCAATTAGTTTGGGTTCGAGCCTTTTGGATTTAGGACCATAGGATTAATGAAAAGAAAATGAGCAGGTAGCAATATAATTTCATATGAAGATAAAGAGAGGCTGAGCATGAATGAGGATCTCAAGACAGCTGAGTAAAGAATTTTCTTGTTCTGTCAGTGAAGTTTTTTGGGATATGGAAGGAAGATTATAGGAATATTCATGACCAGATCAAGAGGCATAATAAGTTGATGTATGAACCAGCTAATCTTTTAGGTAAACAAGAGGTAAATGGAAAGTAGAATAGCCATTCATTGCCCCTAGGCCTGTGAATTTTACTCTTCTAAAGATGGAAGCAAGGAGTTAGTTACAGTTATTCTTCATTGATTTAATTTGATTTTTGATCACCGTCTAACGGGTGCTGGAAGAATGATGTATTTGTGACTTCAGGTCTGCATTAAAACTACAGAAGACCATATCGTCTTTCTAGAATCCAGTGTGTAAGCCATAGTATATATTTAAACTTCTGCAGTGCCGTATAAAAAGAGAGTAGTACTACCAACAGCCTTCCTTGCTACTGGAAGATGCTATAATGATGCTGCGATCGTTCAACCTGTTACAAAAATAATTTGCCAGCAAGCTAAATGCTTTTATTCTGTGTCTGGCTTGTTCGTGGAAAAGCACAGTACCACAAAACTTAGAGCAACAGGTCACCATTGTCTATCCCTTCATATACTTACATAAAGTATTCTTATCTGAAACCTAAATAATGTTCTGGGTTTGGCGTGCTGATAAATCTTCCTCAAAACAAAAGGTACTGTAATTTACAAGTGTAAGTCACTAATATTTTGATCTAGGTGTCAATCAAAATCCTGCAAATGTGGGTACACAGCTTATGCATTTCACAGAGAACTTTCCTAAATAAAGATGGGTAACATCTTACTCTTGAATTGTAACAATCAATTGTTGTTCCAAATGCAGTGTCACACGATGCTGATGAAACTACAGGCAGTTATCCTACATTTGCAGACCCTGCACTTGCACTCATTAGAAAAGTTCTGCCCGAACATTTGTATTCACTGGTTTATTAAGGTTAGTGTTGTGTAAATGCATAACTCTGCCATTAGCCTATTGAGAAAGTAAACCAATTTATCAGACTTCTATGTGCTACAGAATGGACTTGCAGGAAAATGTAACAGGTTGGCTGGGGTCTGCTGCTCCAAAAGGCTTTACTACTGCTAAGAATACAAGGCGTAGCATGAATAATTTTGGCAGTCATTGTAACTTTTCTTTTTTAAGAATAGCCAGCGTGTTTTTTCAAAGCATTAAATTACCTCAAGATCTCATAATTATTACAGTTAAGCAATCATTTCCATTCAGTCCAAGTATAAAAACTAATAAAATGCTCATAATATTGAGTCAATTTTAGTATGTCTGTTCTCTGAGCAAACACTACTGATTCAGTATATTCTGGTGGAATACATATTTAATATCCTGTTATTTTAGTATGCCCTAATCAGAAAATTAAAATAGGTTTTGTTGGCACAAACCCTTTTTTTTTAAGGGTGAAATAATAATTACAGATTTTTGCTGATGCTCTTAATTTTCAGGACTGGAATATTTCATTAGCAAGAGGTTGAGAAGGGAAAATATTTGCATTTAATACTGCTAAATCTGTCTGCTTTCACTGAGTGATGGCTTGATCAATACAAAGAACATACTTGGGGAAAGCATGTAGCAATTACAAAAAAGAGTCAAAAATAAAGCTATTGAAAGGACAACATGAAGAGATCTTTTGGGTTGCGAGATCCAATCTCCGGTTACTACTGGCAGTTTGGCAATTTTGGAGAGCAAGGACCAGGATTAATAATTTCCAAAAATAATGTCAAGTCTCTCCAAGATACAAGGATGTTATTTCAAAGGCTAATTTTGTACACATAAATTTATGATTGATGTGTATTTTAATTGATGTGCGTTTAAAAAAATACACATCAGTATTGGAAGCCAAGCTAAGTAGTTGCCTAAATAAATGCCATGTAATTAATGGTTTCATTACACAAGATACTTATATAATGACACACAAACAATACTTTTTTTTTTTTACATTTAAAAAATAATGAAAACACTTTGTGCTTAGTAAGGAGAAGTGATCATGGGGCTACTTTTTTTTCATTGGCAGCTTTCAAATATTCTCTCTGCTCAACTGAATCAAGGACTTTTTATTTTAATATTTTTTCTGGTAAAAAGAACTACTGCTGTTTCTGAACTTCCAAGATACTGCTTTTGTCCTCACTCTGACCGTAATCTTAATTGAATATCCAAGTACTTTAAAAAAAAACCAAAAAAACCCCCACAAAATCAGCTGGAATTCAGGAAAGTTCCTTGGTGCTTTCTTTAGGACCCAGAGTGTGATTCAGCCTCACTGTATGTCTGTGTTTGTTCAGGGGATACTGAAGTGTTGAAAGGATAAGTGGGCTTGCCCTTCATCATCTAAGAATTGCATGATAAGGAAGCTTGAAATTTCTTCATCCTCATTCAGGCTGTTTTCCATATTTTATTTCACATGCTAGCTAAAATTCTCTACTTCTGTTAGAACAGGGCTACAGAGTTTTGTTGAGTTATTATTATTATCATCATCATTACTAAAGTAATTATTCTAAAATGATTTTGTAGAAGGATTTCATAAACTGTGGGATAGTAATTTTTTACTAGATGGATCTTTTAGTTCCCTTGGCTACATTCTTAGAGCATTCTCTTTGGAGGTGATTTTTTTTGTTCCACTCATGCTTATGTACCCTGTTTAAGGCTGTTTTATTTTTCTTTCTGCTTTACTCTTGTTTCAGCTCAGCACAGCATGTTTATAACACATGGTATTGCTAAAGAGAAGAAACCATTAATAAAAGACAAAGAAAAAACCCTCAAATCTTGTATCTCATACACGGGAATGTATGGCATTAATCCAATAGTATTTTTAGCTGGGGGGAAAAAAATTGTCTGTGTTTATGTTCATCTAGCTTATTTTTGTCTGTCCTACTGCTCTCCCCCTGTTCCTTCATATTTCTGAAGTGTGTTTTCCATGGCTATAACCACATGCAGAAGAAGCTTCAAATGAGGATGTGGTGGGAGAGAAGCAGGAAATCTTGCAGGCATTGGGTTCCAGCTATGTTCTAAATTTGCTTCATAAGCAATTTAATAAATCAAATAGGTTGTATGGTGACAAGTGTTACCTGAAATTGAGAAAAGAGTGGAAAAAATGCCTAAACCTCTGAATTTTTCCCAGTCAGTGTTGCCTTTTCAGTCTTAGTAACTATTTGTAATTGTGTTCAGATGGTATTTTTGTAGAGATAAGCTCCCAGCTGTAGTATTTATATAAAATAAGATTCTGCCCACATCTATCTGGTTACCACTGGAATGCAAGAAAATAAAATGGAAGCTTTAAACATTCTTAACGTTGTGCGTGCCCTTTTGAATAGGTGTCTTTTGAATACTGACATTTGGTTCCCTGAAATTCTCTGCTCAAAGGGAACTAGCCTTCAGCTCTTTTTAGAATGGTTAGTGGTGTTTGCGACACTTGCTGTGGAGAGCAAGGATATTTGGTTAAAAGAGAAAGGAATTAGTAGGCGTTATTCAGAAGATACCAACTCCCTACATGTAGCAGGTGTACAGTAGTTCTGCTGTGCATGATCTAATGAAAATTACGGGTTTACAAAATAGAACGTCTCTAGCATTGGATTGCTTTGGTAAATTTTTGATATATTAAATTAGCATGGTAATCATGTTTTTCAAACGGGACAAGATTTTTTTTATTCTGGTGTAGAAAAATGTTCTGAATCTTAGTAATTGAGGAACTAAATACATAGGATAATATTGACAGCAGCATTGAGTTTTGTTCAGGTTTGTAAGTTTGAGGGGGTTTTTTTTTGGGGGGTGTATTTGTTTGTTAGGGGATTTTTGTTTGGGGTTGGTTTGGTTTGGTTTTGGTTTTTGTTTGCTTTCTGGGCATGTTCTCAATTAAGTAATAGGTATTTAAAAAAAGGCCTTTTTAATTCCTTCAGAAAAAGTTCGGGAAATCCAGGAAAAGCTTGAAGCCTTCATAGAAGCCCTCCATCAAGAAAAGTAGATTGTTCAAGCAGGTAATTCTGTATCGATCATTAAAAGATTGCCACAATTTTCTCATTGTTCAGTATAAATTGATTATCCATTTCTGTTAGGTGTACATGTTTTCATACAGACTTTGTGAAAATTTCATTTTTTCTTATTCCAGTGCCTGACTGCTGCTGCTTCTCACTTTTTATCTGCAGATCTGTACTTTCATCTTTTACACTATAAGCAGATTTTCTACACTTAATAGAAATACAATTACTGTCTAGTTATTCAGATATTGCGAAACACCATAAGCTATTTGATTACTCTCAGTTCATTGTTTTTAAATGTGTTAAGAGAAAGAGGCGTAACTAGCTGGAATCAAAAATTAGGGAACACTTATCAATAAAAGCGTTTTGATTTTTTTTCCTTAAAGGCAGTGTGTATTATTAGCAAAAATATTTGCACTATTTCCAACTTTTTCTTCTGTATTAATTCTCCAAAACCTAAGCCTAAATACTGTCATACATTTGCACACTTTTTAAAACAATCTCCTTTCTGTTTCAACAGCCACTTTACACAGGAACGCAGCCTTTTCCAGGTTATCTTGCACAAAGAAGACTGAATAGAAATGGCTTATGTGTCCCATTCTCTTTCCTGTCTTTTGGGGAGCATCATGAGATGTTGGAGGAGAAAGAAAATAATGTCTTATGGGATTGAGAAGTTCAGTGAAAATCTAGCCACTCTTTTAATTTTTGAAGCTATGTGCACATGACAGAAGAATCTGACTTGTGTGTCAATGAGATAGCTTGGGAGCTTGCTGAAGTTGTATAATGAAGGGGGGGTTTTGACCTGAAAGGAAAAAAAGCTTTTATTTTTTACATCTGTCTTGTATGGTTGAGCTGGATCAGATTCATGAAATTATTTTACCTGTTGTCATTTTCTTGCCTGCAAATGATCCTGGGAGTTTGACATAAAGTTCTAGTATTTGTATGTACATTAAAACACCCTTCCAAGTAATGCCATTTGTATTTGTTATATGCTCTGTGTCGAAGCATTCTCTGATCACCTTGGTACAGATTTAAAAGCATGAAATAGAGATGTTGAGAGGAAGTTGTGGATTTTGTTAAACTCCTAAACTCTTGAGAGGGACACATCATCCAAGGAATACTTGTGCTTTCAAGTGAAAGTACAGACTGCTATTCACTGACACCTTAAAAGGTTTGGCTCAGGAAACAACGTCAATAGCTGCTTCTTTTACCCTTTCCTTCCCAATATATCTTGTTACTCTGGAATCATAGCTGATTACATTTTATTTCTGGGATTGCAGACTCTAATTTCCTTGTTAACTCCTCCCTTCACCATAGATAGAAAGTAACCTGATTGAGTACATGTTAAATGTAGAAAGATACTCTGTAGAATTCAAAGTCATTCAACCTTCTTAACTCAAAAAGGAAGAATGCACTTAGTCTCATTTTTGTAATAGCTACTCTAAGACCAAAATCACTTCTGTTAAGAATGTTACGCACAAGGTCCTTCCACTCATTCAGTATAGTAAAACCAGTAAGTAGTCTTTCTTTTACTGCCTTTCAGTTTTGCCATAGAAATGTCACTCCTGACAAATTTAGCATGATACAGGCTCTGTATCATAGGTGCCTGGTGATTAATCACCACCATTTTTTTTTCTGTCCACACTTTTCCACAAATGATCTGGATACACTTCTGAGGAAGAAGATATTAGGCCTGAAACAGTTTGTTTTGCAGTTGTCTGATTATGTACATAGGAAAATGTACCTAGGTTTATTTTTCTCTTTTGAAAAGCTATTGATTCTGATGTGTGCAATTAAAAGAGAGAAATCTGAACAATTTCCAACAGATTCTCTTTCTGTTTGCTCTCAGAAGAGACAATACAAAATTTCATGAGATGTTCCCCAAATGTTCAGAAATAAAATCTTAAGTGGACAAAAATTCAGCGTAGAGCTATTCATAAAATGCTGTTGAAAGGTTAAGTATTTCAGGGTGATCTAACAATGTTTGGGATTTTCTGTTTAAACTTAGTTCCTGAAAATGAGTGCTTGATAACAGAAAAATGAAAAAATAGCTTGTGTTATTATCATTCTCTGAAGATAACTTCAGAAATGTAAGTTTGCATAATTATGAAGGCAGAGTCCTTAGGTTGTATAGCAAATGGAAATATCTGTACTTCGGTTAAATCATTCTTTGTTTAAAAAAAAAAAAAAAAACCTACAAAAAAACCCACAACCCAACAAAAACAAAAAGCCACCCAACCCAAAACCAACAAAAAAGAACTATTGTATATGCCTAAAGATCACTATTTGAAACTTGTGTAATGTAAATATTGCAGAATGTCTCATACAGTGGCCCATTGTTCATCTCTTTTAGTGTGATGTTCCTGCAGTTTTACTTCTGACTTCTCTGTGCTGCTCATCTAAGACTTAGCATGATGTATTCCATGAAAACTAGGTATTTATTGAATAAAAATGTAACTGAAGGAATAATAAAAATGTGGGATTTGAACACAATGATATTGCACCAGATTCAGAAATTACTTTGGCCTTTTTGTCATTTGTTAAATTGTGACAAAATATGCTGTTAGTGATACTAAAATGCTTGATTCAGAAATACTGTGTCAGCACCAAGTTAGTGGTAACTTTACTGTTATCTTTTACCATATAAATTAATGATTGCCTTACCATTTATGTAATACATTTAGGCAAAGGGATCTTATGAAAATCATTATGTTGAAAGCTATGTCTGGAAGTTCAGACATATCTCTGGAGGTTTAGAGAATGAATTAAAAGTATAAATGAAGGCTGGTTATGGAGTGTTGGTTTCGGATTCATGTAAAACAAACATGCTTAGTGGGACAATGGGTTTGAGAACTGTAGAGCAATCAGCTTACCAGCCCATGAATTCAGTGTATCTTTTTCTTTTCATTTAGTTGAAGAAAAATTTTACAAAATTAGTTTAAAAAAAAAAAAAAAAAGAAATTCTCTGTAAAGCTCTGGCATTGAAGATGCTGCATATGTGCTCCACAAAGCTTAAAATGCAGACATGGACATGTTAGGATCAGTGAAGGGCTGTAACGACATTAACTTCATTAAACATGATTAAACTAACTAAAAATGGTCTTGACAAATAAGTAAGGTAATTTTATGCTTTTTTTTTTTTACAGGATTTTATGTTAAGGTTAGAACAAGGAAGAGTTACAGGAAGCTGTGCTTATCTCACTAGTAAGTTAGCATCACTTAAGAAAAGTAAAAACGGGCTTAATGTGTGCTATTAGTTGGTGGCTTCAGAACTGGTCCTTGTAAGGAGTTTCTCACTAGTTAGATGTAGTTACGTTAAGCAGCGTAAGAAGGATGTGCTGACTGTTACAGTAATTTTTAGATGGTAAAAAGTTACTTGAACTGTCTCTAAAATTTATGTGATACTGAAAAATATGTCATTTCAAACTGGTTTGCATAAGTTTGGGATATTTTTCTGCGTTACATATACTACCTTCAGATTCTGCATTAAGCAATTTATTGTAAGGAACAAAGGCTAATCCATAACTTCTGTGGCTTTTAGGGAGGGGATCAGCAAATGCAAATATAATTATTGCATAAGTGGATATTTCATTTCCAAAGCATGTTCTTTACTATCATGTAGATATGGTATTTGCAAATGGTAATAGTATCCTAGCATCCTGTCATGTAGTAACGCAAAAAAGGATGTTGATTTTCACATGATCCAGAACAGTCCATGAAATGAGTTGTGAATGAGCCACGGTTTAATTATTAATGGCCAAGGATTTTTCTGTCACTTCTTCATGAAAAAGGTGAAAGTAGTGCTTTTGCAAATGTTGAAAATTATCCTTTATGAGTAGCTACTAGTAAACAGTTAAGTTTATCTAAGTTATCAGACCAGAAGAGAGATGAAAAACTTGGAAATCTGTAAAAGTGTCAAAAGCAAGCATAGTTAAATTAGAGGGTGAAAATGTGAAATTCTTAGTCATTACAAACGTACTGGTATTCACTATTTCACCATCAAGGATATATGAATCAGGTTTTTTGAGTGAGTATGTTTTGAATCTAAACTGAGTTATGATGTATTTCCAAAGCTGAAGTTTAGTGAATTTTTCTTATACCTTAGATGTAACTTAGTAACTCTCAACAGTCATATTAAAAAGTATGCAAGAGGTTTCATCACTTCAGTTGAGAAATACTGTAGTACAGCATCTCTAAGTCTGACCCAGCGCTTCTTGAAGAGTTCTGTTCTTGTGGGGATTTGGTCCTGGAGATGTCTGTAGGATATTTTTATGTCAGGTAAGGTGTTGCTATATGAAGTCAGTCTGTGATGATATCTCTGTTTTTTGCAGAGTTGCAGAATGAGCTTTCTTTGACTATTTGGAATGTGATTCTAGGTCTTGCGGTACTTCGGAAAATGTTCCAGTCATACTTCCTTACTACATAGGATGCCCTTGCAGTGACTTGCAGTCTCCAAGTTACTTGGTTTTATTAGTTTAGTTTAATTTATGTCAGTTTAGAGCTATTTTATCCTCTTCTATTTTGTAATTAGTTCAGTAAGCCATCTTCCTTTTCATTCAGTAAGGTAAAATGCATTGTAAAGCCCTTGCAAGACAGGTCATGTATTCATGTAACTCTGAAAGCTGAGGTTTGTCAAAAGTGCTGTATGTTCTGTATGGCTGTGATCACAGACTTTTTACAGAACAAGGCTGTTACCAAGGATTTTTCAGTATAAAATACTACACAGAAACAAAGGGAAGAACCTGAAAGGATGTAGGGATTGTAATGATTGTTCATGCTGCAGTGCTGGAATGGAAAACCTGTGCAGATTTCTGTGTACACAAATCTTGCATCTGCTATCACCTCAGTGCAGTAGCACATCAGAAGGTGAAATTATCAAAACTCTTGCTCCGTAAGAAATGCTGAAAATCACAGGCATGATTCTAGTTTTGGCTGTGGAAGTGATTCAGTTAATAGTCCTGAAAGTGCTGCTGGAATGGCTTGTGAAAGAACTCTAGAGCAAACCTCAGGAACTGTTCTAAAACATTTCTGAAATTGAATCTAGGTAAGTTTCTTGGGTTGGTGCTGTCAGTCAGTGGAGAAGTATTTCCAGAAGTGGCTCTAGAAGTGATTGTGGCAATAAAGCAGGGTGCTTAGTCTAGCAGCTATTGTAGTGATTCTAACATTGACTCTCATTCGGGTTCTAGGCATGGTTCTGGAGATGAATCCAGAAATAAACCTGACATTGACTGTGGGACTGATTTCTGGAATTGGCTGTAGGTGCTGTTCTAGAGGCAATTCCAGAAGTATTTCTAGCCATTTCTCTTGAAAAGCTGATTACTGTGCATAGCTAGAACTGGTTGTGTGTTTGTTTGTATAAAACTGATAAAAAAGCTGTTCATTTGCTGCTGTTGGAAGTCCATAGGGTCTAAGAGCGCTTCCAGAGCAGTGTGTCCTAACCTGTGTGGTAATTGCACATTCTGACTTCAAAAATTGTTTCTGAACTATCTTTGATTAGTGACAGCCCACAAGATAAGCTTTGTTCAAGTTTTTCACCCAAAGGACAACAATGAACCCTTTGAAGGTTAATCAGTGGTATATTTATTAACATCTTGGATTATACTATTCCTAATACAGGGGAAGATGTGAAGTTTGAATTTAAAGGGTATTTTATAGTAAGTTTTATAACAGAAATAACATAAGTGTTCTATCCTTTTTAACATTTTAGAGGCTTTTTTTTCTTTTTTCCCAGGAAAGAGCTGAGCATCCCTGGGCAAGACTGCCAGCTGCCACATCCTTAGAACTGCAAGGGACAAGCACATTCTGGTTGTGCTCTATTACAGTCAGCCTTGCCATCTAGCCTCATGAAATAAGTGTTAAGGTAACAGTATGCCCCCTATGCTATGATAACATTTGAAACACTATTGTGCCTCATCTCCACAAGCCAATTGCGTGTGGGTTTTGATGTTTAGAAATGGAACATTCATTGCAACCTTTCTTACAATGAGTTTGTCCTGGATCATGTGAAAATCAACATCCTTTTTTGTGTTGCTGCCTGACAGGATGCTACAATACTATTAGCATTTGCAAAGAGTTTGCTCTGTCTGATAGTGCAACCCGCAGATCACAGGCTGCTCAGTTTATGTTTCTCTATTATGTGAAAGACACAAAGAAGCTGAAGGCTGGCAAAGGCCTGTCAAATCTTGTAATGTAGCAAGCGACCCCAGAGCTTCATTCTGCTTTATATCATCCCTTGTTCTCCATCCCACCCCTTTCCTTGAATGGGCTCTGAGGTAGGTAAATGAATTCAGTGGTATGGTAGGCAGATGATTCCTTTCTGACCTCATTCCTGTACCATTTGTTTCCAGGCTTGTTGGAGGGAAAGGACATATCTGAACCTTTTGTTTCAAGTAATTTTCTTGCAGGTTGGGGAGTTAATGCAGACCTTGTCTGAACTCACCCAAGCGGAAACTGTTCTGGGTACAAGTCATGACACGCTTGGTCCCTTGGAATTGCCAGATTAAAGGAGAAAGCAGTGAATTGGAATTCTTTCACATTTGGCATTCCTTAAACACCTGGATACTCCCCCCCGCCCCCCCCCGCCATGTGCATGTGTTTGTATCCTCTCTCATGCCTTGAAACATCTGTCTTAAAAGCAGGCAAGAAGCAAAGAAAGAACAACCTTTGAAGAGCCCAGTGTTAGTTTTTCAGTTGAGGCTGAAGCCAAGTACAGTGTATGGTAAAAAACAGTGGATTGCAAAGTGGTATTTCAGACCTATGCCTGAAATTGGCAGAGAACTTCTTAGGTTTGAACAGTCATGTTGGTTTGTTTAGGGATTGATCTTGGATCATGTGTGTTGACGGTAAGGAAAGCAATGGTTTCCTGCATACCAGGACTGAATCTTAGGAGTGATGAGACCTTCTAGGCCCAT
>JANHGB010019209.1:0-13795 GCA_026283785.1 Coracopsis vasa
CAGTCCCTAATGAAGAGTCCCTCCCCAGCATCCCTATAGCCCCCTTCAGATACTGGAAGGCTGCTATGAGGTCTCCATGCAGCCTTCTCTTCTCCAGGCTGAACAGCCCCTACTTTCTCAGCCTGTCTTCATATGGGAGGTGCTCCAGTCCCTGATCATCCTCGTGGCCCTCCTCTGGACTTGTTCCCACCATTCCATGTCCTTTTTATGTTGAGGACACCAGAACTGCACACAATACTCCAAGTGAGGTCTCATGAGAGCAAAGTAGAGGGGCAGGATCACCTCGTTCGAACTGCTGGTCACGCTCCTTTTGATGCAGCCCGTGATATGGTTGGCTTTCTGGGCTGCGATCAGCTTTCTGGGCACATATTAACCTCTTCCCATGGCCACCTTCACCCTTTACTCTTTTGCAGTCAGAAGACATTTCCCATGCATTTGTTCACCTTCACTCTTCAATCAAACTTCTGATATTTATTAAGAATAGTGAGGTAATTAGATCAAAATGAAAACGACTTATAGTTGGAAACTATAATAGATAAGTTAATCTTAGATTTAGTTAAAATCCCATTCTCTGCCTCCCTGTTTCACATCATACAATGTGTATAATTCTGATCTTAAAGGTTTGTGTTTGGTTTCATTTCCGTGTGTTTATTTCAAAGCCTTGTGTCTGGATTTACAAATTGAATCTGTGTTTAGGCTCTTAAATAGAATTTACTCTATTAAAACATCACTATCTTATGTTGAGTCAAAAGACTGCCCAAAACCCTGGGAAATTAAGTTGATTTAATGTAAGACCCCAAACACAATTTCAGGTGCCCAACTTTGGTATTCCAGCTTAATGATATTGATCTAGGATCTTCGTCATCCTCAAATGTTAGAAAATGTAGTACAGTGGGATGGTGCTCGAGAACTAACACTATAACTCCAGAGAAATTTAAGCTATCAGCTGAGGCAGCTTCAATCCTTCCTTTCTTCTGCTAGCTCAGGCAGCTAATACTTCCAGAAAGCAAGCTGGTCCACAAAATAAAAAGTGACCATATCATCTCTCTGAACACATTTCACTACTTGTAGACATGAACAGCAACAAAAAGCAGAGCGAATGGGCATTGAATGGCTTGCAGGAGAGAAAATACTGGGGAACCTTGATGGTCATTTCTGTATGTGTAAAAGGGCTCAGCAAACATTACGGGAATACAATGACACCTCACTGTCCTCCACTTCTGTGTCCACCACTGAAGAGTTCTGCTACTGACCATCATTAACCCATTTTTTTGGCCTTTGCCTATGATTGAGTTCATGGACCTTGATTCATCTAAGGAAGACGAAGATGCAACTGTCCAGAAAGAGACATCAAAAATGCTTGCAAATCAAGAGTTTTCTTGAACTTCCAGTCTCATAGATGGTATAGTTGGTATCTTTCAGAACAGTGCTGAAAAGCCAGTTGCTGATCACTCTCCTCCAAGTGATCCTGTGAATTTTAACTGTGCGTAGTCCTTAAGTTCCTGCATGTATTTCACCCCCTCTCCTCTCTACTTGCATTAATTCTTAGGGAAAAAAATGCTTCTGCTAACTTGCTTTTTATTGGAATGTGTCCTTGATGGATAGCTGGCCATGACTGCAATCTGTTCTTCATGGCCAAAAGTGGCAAGATGAGAGGTAACGGGCTTAACTGTAAGCAAGACCAAGGCAAGACTTCAGAAAAACTTTCTAAGAAGCAGGATAATTAGCACTGCAGTAGATTGCCAAGGGAAGTTATGACATCTCTCAGTAAAAATCGTGAAGATGACATTGCTAAATGTCTGTCAGAAATAACACTGATATTGTTAATCCTGTCTTGGGGAAGTGGCATAACATCTCTTGAGATCTGTTCTAGTCCTGCTTCACTATGACAACATGACTCCTTAAGCATTAAGATGTTTGATTATTTATTATGTTTGCATGCAACAATCTTTAGCTATATTCTTGAAGGCAAAAAAGCATACAGATAAGAACTTTGAGACCCCATTGGTGTATTTCCTTTCTTCTCTTAATGATTACCCATATTTCTTAACATTTAACAGCTATCATTCAAGCATGCTTAGAGCCTTATCTGGAAAGAAACCCTGAAATAAACCTAATATTTCTTTAAAAGAGGTACAAGATGTACCTGTCTGTACATAGAGTGGGTTTTTTTTTTGTTTGGTTCCCTTTGGTTATATTTAGGTGATCGTATGTGAGCTATAAATGGATTCAGATGCTAAAGGGTCAGTGAATTTGTGAGACGTTATTTCTTGCTATATTTCTTCTTTCTTACACAAACCAGAAACATGTATTGTAAGAGCATCAGCATCTTTTATCTCCTAAAAAACACAATAAGTAAAATCTTACAGCTGTAAGAGACTTCTTATCTCACCCCCTCCAGACTAAAGCCCATCCTGGGGATATACTGACATACTTGATAAGATACAATCCTGAAGTGTAACTCCTTCACTGCCTGCTACACTTCTCTTTCTGTTGCAAGAGCTTCAGCTGGCTCCATCCTTCAGAGGGCTAACTCCCCTGCCTACACACATCTTTCTTCTCATGAGCAGGCTGTCTCTGGCACAGAGACACACATGCACAGGAGCAATTTGTTGTGGGTTTCTTTTAGTGTGTGTACAGTGATAAAAGCTGTTAATTAGAATCACAGAATGGCTTGGGTTGGAAGGGAGCCTGCCATGAACAGGGACACTTCCCACCAGACCAGGTTGCTCAAAGCCCCATCCAACCTGACCTTGAACACTGCCAGGGATGGGATAACCACAGCTTCTCTGGGCAGCCTGTTCCAGTGTCTCACCGCCCTCACAGTAAAGAACTTCTTCCTAATACCTAGTCTAAATCTCACCTCTTTCCTTGTCCTATCACTACATGGCCTTGAAAAAAATCACTCTCCAGAATTCTTGTAGACCCCCTTTAGGTACTGAAAAGCTACTATAATGTCTCCCCGGAGCCTTCTCTTCTGCAGGCTGAACAAGCCCAGCTCCCTCAGCCTATCTCCATAGCAGAGGTGCTCTAGCCCTGTGATCATCTTTGTGGCCTCATCTGGACTCGCTCTAACAGCTCCACATCCCTCTTGTGTTAGGGGCCCCAGAGCTGAACACAGGCCTGCAGGTGGGATTCTCACCAGAGCAAGAGCAGAGGGCAGAATCACCTCCCTTGACCTGCTGGCCACGCTTCTGTTGATGAAGCCTGGCATACAGTTGGGTTTCTGGGCTGTAAGTGCATGCTTCTGGCTCATGTTGAGCTTTTTGTCAGCCTACACCACCAAGTCCTTCTCCTCAGAGCTACTCTCAATGCATTCTTCACCCAGCCTGTATTTGCGCTTGGAATTACCCTGACCCACGTGCAGGACCTTGCGCTTAACCTCATAGAACTTCATGAGGTTTGCACAGACCCACCTCACAAGTGTGCTCAGGTCCCTCTGGATGGCATCCCTTTTTCTCCAGCATGTTAACTGCACCACACAGCTTGGTGTCATCAGCAAACTTGCCGAGGGTGCACTCGATCCTTCTGTCCATGTCATTTAACAAAGATGCTAAACAGTGCCAGTCCCAATACCAACCCCTGAGGAATACCACTCACCACTGGTCTCCACTTGGACATTTCTTGAGCTGTTGACCGCTACCCTCTGGATGCAACCATCCAACCAATTCCTTACTCACCAAGTGATCCCTCTCCAGGCTCTGGGTACCTCTTGCTAGCACTGGCATCAAACTGGTAGGGAGTGGGATGAATTGAGATTCCCCTACCCCAGTAACTTTAAATCCCTCTTCACCAGCTTGGCAAGTCTATGACTGAAAGATGCTCTTCCCCTTCTCTGACAGATCCCCCCATCAGCTCCCACAGACCAGGTTTCTCAAAGCGGGTCCCATGCCCTAAGTAACTGAACCCCTGGTTGTGTCAGGAATCAATGGAAGGGAAAAGTTTACATTCTCACAAGGTTCGAACTGCGTTTGAGAGCTGTAGTCTGTATGAGAGAAGTAGTCTGGAATTACCACAGTGAGTGATGAAAACTTAGTGTATGACAGAGTGGGTGGCAGAAATTAGGCAAATAATATATTTGAATAATCTTTTTTCTTAAGAATAATCAGAAATGCATGGTAGCTTTGATTTATGAAACTGTATTTGTGTTAAGAATAGAAAAAGCTATTTGTATCAGTACCTGTGGCTATAGCTTAACTAAGGTTCATTAATAGGTCAGACTGCACTTGAAAATAAATGGATTTTTACCTGAGGAAAAAGCCCTGGTCTTTACTGAAGCTTTTTAAAGAGACAGTTTAAAATTGCTCTTTGTAAGTGATGCTGGAAATAATTGTTTGTACCTAATTGATAATGGTCATTAGCAATGTGCAAATGATACACACTACAAAAATTTACATCTGTAAGGTCCATTATAGTAAATGTCATGTTCAAGGCTGCAATAAATTTCAGAAATTGCTTATTATAAGTAGCATATTGCTGAAGGTACTTCGTATGAAAGCTACACCACATAGCCCTTCAAGATACATCTTCTGCCATTGCTGATTTAATAACATGAATATTGATACTGTATGTATATTTATTTTCCTAGCCTGGGAAGCTCCTCATTGCTAAGCTTACCGCAGACCATGCAGATCTGTGAGCAAGACTTATTTTCCCAGGATTTTTTCTCTAGTGATTTCTAGAGTAAGCAGCTGTGTTGGATCACACAAGATTCAATTAGCATCGTTAGGTTCAAGTCTGATGAGACACAATCAAATTGTTACAAAAAATCCAAAGGTTTACTTCAGCAGAAATTAAGAGACAAAGTTGTTGCCTATCCACATTATTGCAGCTACTCAAAAGAAAACTCCTTCCAAAGCAAAAACTTGACGGCACTTTCTAATCCATTTCTGGGTCACAACTTCCTTGGCTTGGCAGAACAAAGTGAAATGAGTTTTGGGGAGATCTATGGCTACTCCTCAAACATACTTTTTATAACTCAGATCATCACGTCTACATATTTCACCACATATGTGTATTTAACTGACTAAAAGCAGTTCACAGAAACTAGCAGTTCACTAGTCATTCCACACGTACAATACCATTAATGTCACAGTGACCTAAAATATAGCTTTAAAATAACCTTTGTGTCAAAACATTTCAGCCTCACAGATACCTTATCAAAACACTCTTATTAGCCAATGTCTAACCATCCGAATAGAAACACGTTCCAGCTTAGTGAAGTACAAGTGGTAGGGCTTTACAATGTTTACCAAATGCCTCTTTGTTCAAATAATTCCCACTCCCTTTCCTTCTGTCAGTCTACCAAGTTCGTAACCTGCTACAGCTCCTATTTCTTTATCACACAGCTGAAACTAATACAAACTTCTTGTGGTCAAATAAAAGCTTATGTAGCTGAGCTGTCATGGCAGCCCTTCTCACTATTACATCACACATGAGAAATAGGGATAATGTGTCTGTAGGTGCCTGGGGTGGCTGTAGGGATGCTTATCCAGCTGAGAGCTTTTTCCCGCTGTCAGATTTCTCTGAAACTTCACTGGGTTTAAAAGTTAAGCATGTGAGTAAACAGAGACAGATACGTGCATGCACGTGTGCATGCCTTCTTAGACAACTGGGCTAGAAAGCATTCTTCAAGGAAGAGGAAACAAACCTCAAAGCAGGGCTGCCTGGAGCTGGAGATAAAGCAGGACAAGGACAAGAATTCCTTCCTGGTGAAGGACCACGGCTGATCCCACCATCCCCTGTCGCAGAGGTGCCAGGTGGCATTTCAGTAACCAGCCATCAGGTGTTGTTACTAAAAGCTAATGTAGTACCACCAGTTACTTACATGCAGCATCTCTGTAGCAAAAGGCTAGAGCAGAGAGCAGAACAGCAAACAGGGACTTAAACACGAGGTTGATGCAGAATTTCATCTTTATTCCTAAGCAATATTTTAAAAAGATTAACTTCAACACATGAGCATCCTTGACATTACGCTTACATTTTTTGTGTTGTGCATAGCTTATCTACTTGTCATATCATTTATGTAGGGCTTAATTTTGCATTACACAGAAACCGTCAGAGATCGCCATGCACTTTAAGAAGCTTGTTACAGTTACAGCACTGCCTTTACATGTGTCAGTTCCAGGAATGAGAATGATTGAAAAAGCATGTGTCATTTGGCTTGAGGAAACATAAAGCCCTGGGACAATTCTGCAATTCAAAACATAACAACAGAAAAATACATTCTCAAAGAAACCCCCCATTAGCAAAATCCTAATAAGCAAAACCTAAAAAGACTTGATTTACTTCCAGTCCCTCCCTCCCCTCGGACTGGAAGTCAACTCAGGTATCCAAACTGCAGGGTGTCGTGGTTTAAGCTACTGCTGAACCCAGGACACAGGGAAAACCTTCCACCTTCCTCATCTTCTTCCTCTTTCACAGATGTGGATATTGCAGAGGGGTGTTAGTCCTTATATGTTGCAAAACATTTTCATGGCATCAGAAGAATACTTTTTTTCCAAAATTAGTCTTCGCTCATCCTCCTTTTATTTCTTGCAAAATTGTTGTAACTCATTTTGCTGAGTTGAATACAGACTGAACAACACTGTGGCCTTAGAAACTCTATCCAAATATATGTACAAATAAAAAAAATGAATGAAGTGGTTCTGATTTAGCAACTATTACACATAATTGCTATGAAAAAGGTTAAAGAAACCCAAACCAACCTCATCCATAAGTTAAGTGTAACTTTAATAAATGATGAATCCAGTGGAAATATCGATGTCAAGAAAAACCAAGACCAGACCTTAACTGTATATATTTTTTTCTGATGCCTTAACATTTCAGTTAAGCTTTAATTGCAGTGAGAAACAGCTGACCTAGGTAGCAAAAAGAGAAATCTGTTATACAACTTGGTTGTCAGCAGCATCTGTTGTGTTGCCTTTGCCGAAATCATGCCTCTTGTGCTGGATTTCAGATAATGCACCTACACACACCATATTAAGTATTTTTTGATCAGTTGATTATTCCTCAGTAAAAATTCTTTTTGGGAAAAATTCACTATTCTTCATAAACTGTTTTTCCCCATCACCTGGGAGGCTGAAGTAGCTTTCTGGATGTTAAACAATATCAGTCCAATCCCCCTGTACTCTGATGTATTAAAGGAGTTTCATCACCATGGTTACAGACTCCCATCACACAACTCTAAACTTTAACTCATTGTTATAATTTAACTCACTTTCCTGAACCCTTTCACCTTTCCTACTGCAAAGGGACATACAGCAGGATCCACGCCCTGGGGATGGACTGTTCCTCAGATTTCTAGTTCTCTTAAGAATGAATTTGCATTTACACCAAAGAAAGGCACAAAGATGTTAAAGTGATGAATTTTTCTAGCATATTTGGCTTGAAAAGCTTACGGCAATCCTGATCTAAGCTTGTTATCCCTCTCCAGTCCCTACCTGTGTCTAAACATTCAAGGCATTTTAGAAAATCCAGGGCTTATGCCTGCATTTTATGTTTTTTCTAGATTAACTACTACACGATATGTAAACTGCCTATCAGCGACATTACTGACAGCAATAAATGAAGAGTGGACATGTATGAAGGATTTTTATATGCATAACATAAAATGAATTAAAATGCTAAGGAAAATACAGGTTTATCTTTATCTAGAGAGAAAGAATTTAATCTTGAGCCAGTTTTATTTTAGTTTAGGTAGTGAGAAGACATTTCCATTTGTAAAATCTGCAGAAACTGTTGCTAGGTTCCCCTTTTTCTTTAAAGATCATTTTCATAGTTTTCTGCAGTTCAACATTTTAATATATTTTTAAGTAAATTCATCTTTGCACCCATCCCCAGTGAGAACACATCACTTCATTTCACTCTTTCCATATTTAAATCTGAACTAGCTGAATGGAGTTTTTATACACTGTTTCATGGGCTCAAATCTTGTGATGACTTTCACATGAAAGCTAACCAACTACAACTTGCAACTAAGCAACTTGACTGAGCTTCTACTGCAGTCAGTGGAGATCTGAGCCAAATAGTCAAGCATGTCCAGAGTGCTTTATTGGACCAGGTGGACTGTCTTGGTTTAGACCCAGCTGGTAACTCAGCACCATGCAGTCGCTTACTCACCTTCCACCTTCCCCCCTCTGGGTGGGAGGGATAGGAGAATCAAAAGAATGTAAACCCCACAGGTTGAGATAGCAACAGTTTAATCACTAAAATAAAGTAAACCATAGGGATAATAGAAAGAATACTAATACTAATAAAACAAGAGAAGAAATGAAAGCTCAGAAAACACAAGTGATGCACAATACAATTGTCACCACCTGCTGACCAATACCCAGTCTGACCCAGACAGTGATCTGGGCCTTCCGGGCAACTACCACCAGTTTATATACTGGGCATGACATGTTGTGGTATGGAATACTCCTTTGGTTAGTTTGGGTTAGGTGTCTTGTCTCTGCTTTCTCCTGCTTCTTGTGCCCCTCCTCACTGGCAGAGCATGAGAGGCTGAAAAGTCCTTGATCACAGTAAGCATTACTTAACAACAACTAAAACACTGGTGTGTTATCAGCATTGTTTTCAGGCTAAAGCCAAAACACAGCACTGCACCAGCTACTAGGAAGAAAACTAACTGTTACAGCTGAAACCAGGACACGGAGGTACCTACTTCAGGGTGAGAGGAATAACTTCCTAAACTCTGACTAGCTGAAGGGGTAAAAAAAGCTAGTGATGTGGGATAGTAACAGACAGGGGATAACAAGACCAAGTGTGCAAAGTAGTTGCAAACTTTTGCAGTTGGTAACAAAGCTGAATCAGTCAGAGACCATACTAAAGACCTGACAAGAGGTAATGATCTTTTCTGCGTACGCAGAGCTGGATTTGCTCTTTTGTCTGATGGTCAGTCTGAAAAGTCGTACCATTCATACTTCAGGAAATAAAAAGATATAAACCAAAGTGATAAGAACTATCAATGTTTTAAAGTAGTTTAAATAACTGGATGCACAAAATAACACAGGGCATAGAGTAATGCCTAATAAGTAATATAGTCCTCAGAGGCAACATCAGAAGCAAATGCTCTTGGTGCACATTCGTTAGCAGAGGGAAGGAAATGAATAACAGAGCTGAGTTTCAAGGCAACAAGCTGGTAATTAGACATTTTGTCTCATGTTTTGGACTAGAGCAGAATATTAGTGCTACCAAAATACATTATGACAATAAGTCATAACAGGGCCAGTCCAGCCACCTAGACTACTTTTTAAACCAGCCTGACAGCATTTTACTCATAGGAAACTTTCTTGAAAACAATTTTTATTGATGGAGCTGCAATAGAAGTTCTGCACCACTGATGCATTTCAAGAACCTTTTAAGGCTGAATTTTAATAGGTATTAAGATAGCGAGCTCTCAAGATAGCTGCCTAAATGACTTCATAAATTGTCTGTATACAAGGCACAAGAAAGCATAACATACAGAGCAACTATTACTGGGAACAGCGTATTTTGGGAGCACAACAGCTTACTGCAGGCTTCTTCAAAAAGGGGCTAGATTTTCACTGTACTGCTGACAAGTTGTTCTACTAAAGAAGTGTAAATTAGCTTTAAAGATGTTTGTAGTGGAAGCCATTTCCTTGAGATGGGGTAAAAAGTTGCTATGATGATCCTCCAAGGCACCGTCTTTGCATACCTAGTGCTAGTCTGAGGACAAGAGAATAGAGATAAAGGATAATGCCTTTTGTGCTGTGCTGATGCCTGACAATTCAAATAAACTGATTTTATTTAAAGCACTGCACCCACTACTACCATCACTTTTGCCTCCAGCAAAATATGCACAATGTATGCTTATCTGAATATGCATTACTTTTCCCTTTTTTCAAATAGAAACAACATTTTATTTCACTTCTGAATAATCCCCTTTGTGAATTTAAGCCTAACTTTCAGAGACAAGCAAGCTGCAGAGGCAAAAAATTTGACTTGTAAATGTCCCACTGAGCTTCAGTTGTTCTTTAGTATGTCTTACTTTATAAAGCTGAAATGTGTAATTTTGGGGTGGAACAAGTCGAGTTCAAACAGTTCCTCAAGCCATAAGCTCCCAAATCTTTTTTTTTCTCCCTAGGTGTTTCTTCAACATTCCTGTTGCCTGGAAGTCCAGTCAAGAGAGTCGTTCCTGGGAAACACACTGATGAAAGATGAAGGAAATCTATATGTAACCAAAAACAAGAAAAAACTTTAAAGGCAGAAGAGCAACACAGGGGAAAAAACAGTTTAATACTACTGAGAATTAACACTAATATTTCTGTATTACTTAGAAAAATCGTACATCTCCATTCAGGAAACACTAATCACTGTCTCTTAGTCGCAGCTATAGTATGTGTTCAATGAAAGGGACAATTTTCCTTGTTAACACTATATTCTAACTTAGGCTATAGGAGTTTAAAGGCAGAAGACCCATCACTGTTGGCATGGTATCATGTGTGGTGATACAAGTTACAATAGAAAATATAAAGAATTTCAGCATCTGCAAGGGGTTAACCTGGAAGAACTGGATGTACAGAGCAGGAGTCACTGTGATTTTCATAGCATTTATGCTTAGCATCTAATATCATGCAGTTTTATATCCACAAAATAGGGTGTTTTTTTCCTCAATTTCGGCCTTCCTGCATGCAATACCAGTGTTCTATATTGCCTGCTACCATGCTAGCATGCATCCTCCATACAGTACAAGCAGTTCCTTCCCTGCCTGATACTGTGGTATTTGCTGTGATTCTGTTACTATCTGACCTGGTAATTATAAAGGCCTCATCACTATGCTCTCCTAATAAGCCAGGGTGTGGAAAAATATTTTCCATTTCTAATTGAGACTTTTAGTCCCAGAGAGACCAGGATGCAGAAAGGGGAAAGCAAGTATAATCTGCTAACAGCAGAAAAGACACGTATCTGACCACGTTGGATGTAGAGAGAGTGCAAAAAGGGCAAAGTGCATGCACGAAGTGTGTTGTGCAGCGATGGAACCAATGATCTGCACACCTCTTCTGGATGCACTTTCTTCTGGTTGCACTCAGTCCACAATGGGAAGACTTCTTTCGGAAACATCAGGTTTTAGAAAGATTAAGATTATCCAAAGAATGATCCTTCCAAGGCTTAGCAAGTCCCAGGTCCTGCTTGGAGGCTCAGTGATCACCCAGCAATGTAGTCCACCACACAGCAGAGGAGACAACCAGCTACAGCACGGAGACAGCAGTGGAGAGCCAGGGCAGGACTTTATGTGATTTTCTCCCTTTGGACTTGACTAAAACACAGCCGGAGCCAGCCCACATGTCCAGTGGGATAGGCTTGTCTGGCTGGCTGTCAGGATACCTTTTTTTTTTTGACATTCATAGTTTAGGGATGGGAACACGTGCAGTATATGCCATGAAAATGATACCTACTTCCTTCCTTGCAGAGCAAAGGGGATGAATTAGCTACTTCCTCCACAACTGTGAAGCACTAGTGCAGGCGTAAAAAGGGTTTCTAAGTTTTGTGATTATTCTTTCATTTTAAATTGAGGGGAGAAAAAAATCTCTTAGAGTGGTTTTTATTATGGTTGAGAAATAAGAGAAGGAACTTTTGTTTATCAGTTGTCCAATCCTGTCTTGCTTTGCTAATCCCTTAGTACATATTGAAAGTAACAAGGCAATAGGCAAAGTAATTATATTCTTTGGGAAGAGTAGCAACTATGGTATGTGAAGGGAAAATTATGGTTTGGGTACAAATTCTGTTGTCACTTCCAACCTTTCCACAACTGCCTATGTGAAGCTCTCCCCATGTACCAGAAGCCTTTCATAAACGTGTTAGGACTATGAGTAAAGGTACAGCCTGGCAGCAGAACTCACGGAAGCTGTGGTGCACCTGGTTAGCAACAGCAAACTACAACAAGAAAACAGATGAGCAGAAATGCACAAGTGCAGTGTTTCCTATTACTCATATTTTTTATGGGCAGATTATTTCATATCTTCTACCATGAGAATAAAATACCATGTTTTCTAACACAGACACAAAATTGCCAGAACTGCCTAAAAAGCTGTCTGCAGCAAATGCTTGGTAATAGGATATAATTTGTATCAAACCAGAAAACACCCTTTTGGAAACTCAGTGGCCTGTGCAGGGTCAAGGGAAACACACAGAGCAAGAATATGCTGCTCAGCTGCTTTTATTAATATTAGGTTCTTAGTTCTGATTTTAATCATGTGTCTTTCCTTGATTCGTTATGGTGTGCTTTTTTTTATTTGGTACTTCTGCATAGTATAGCTCCACTTAAAAACCACAATATCAAACTGGTTTTAATTATGTAATACAGGAGCCATGAATCCTGTGTTGTCAGAGTATACATGGGCTTGTAGAGCCTGTGCATTTCTGTCCCATAAAGATCACTTTAATTTACAGGGCAGAGGCAACTTCATTGTTTGCTAGTGTCTAACACACCAGCGTTTTCCCCATTACCTCAGGTCTTTAGAGAAAACCACAATAAAAGAATAAACATAACTCCTGCCTGTTTTTTTCCCCTAGAAAAACATCCACCTTTTAGGCACATGACATCTTTTGTAATTATCTGTGTTGGCATGTCTCTTCCTTGTAATAATCTACATATCAGCTCACACTGTGGAAAACAGACCTCCAGCCTTCAGTTTGTAAGCAGTTGGCAAGATAATTAAGCTCTGAATAAACTGAATGACCAGACAGCTTAAATATCTGAACTCACTCCAGTTTCAGATGAGGCACTTCACTGTGATAATACACAGAAAGCATTATCCATACTATGTTTTTCTTCAGAAAAATTAGACTATTTCTATTATGTTTTATGAAATGAAATTAAACATACCAGGTCAGTTTATTGTATGCTTTACAAATTTGTTATTTAGGTTTTTAGAAATTTGACTGAAACCTTGTATTTCAGACCCTTTGCTCTATAATTTATTTATTTATTAAAACCCCTTGTATTTCAACATATAGCTTTGAAGGTTTTTACTCAAACCACAAGACATTTAACCTGTTTTGAAGAGCTCAGTCTTTTGTTTACAACTTGGTTGTCAATCGTAATTTGTTTCCTTTTTGGAAAGCTATGCAAACCTACATTTTGTTAATGAAACCCTCACAACTTACATTTGCAGAATGTGAAATTTCCTCACATTTCACAAAAAGAAGAAAAATAAGAAGCAATCCCACCCGTCTGAGTTTTGTCAGTGATCTGTATATGTTTCCTCCCACACGTGGCGAATGGAGAGCTCATGCTGCAGCACCAGGTTTTACATTACCAGCCGTCTGCTATCCTCACGCTATGCCTGCTGCTTCATGAATAAAAACTCTCACACCATCTGATACAAACATTCTCTGGTAGCATTTTAATAGCTGATCTCCTGAATCATTTTAGCTTCCCCCTCCCCTCCTCTCCTACTCTTTAGTTACTTTTCTCACTTAAATGATGAAATAAGCTGTTCATAGCATGTTGGTCATCTCCACCACGTTGTTAAAGACAGCAAAGAAAGTCTCAAGATGGATTTGTTGAGTTAATTTTAACACTTCATATTTCTAGAAACGCTCACGTTGAATGGGTTCCCCCTATTCCTTCTGTCTGCATCTAAAATAAGTGGCCAAGATCAATTTAAAAGGCTCATTTTCATTCTACAATGCTTGTGGTTTTTAAAATCGCCTATAGATCTGTACAGATATTGCTACAACAATGAGGAATATATTTTCTACTTTTTTAAATGGACTGTAGGATGCCATAAGTTCTATGAAAGGAAATGGTCTTTATTTTGGTATATCAATG
>JANHGB010019210.1:0-37563 GCA_026283785.1 Coracopsis vasa
CAGCACCAGCCCAGGCAATTTCACTCACAGCGGGCACTCACAGGTGAAGCACTACCATAAAATGGAGCAAGGTTACTCACCCACTGCCTCCCAGCACAAGACACCAGCTGAGAGTTGCTTCTTTCCACTCGTCTCCTGCCAGGCACCACTTGCTCTGCCCCGACACAAGAGGCAGGAATCGGCCATGTAGACTAGTGTTTGCTAGCTGGGATTAAGCCCAGGTAAGGGCTCCAAACACCAAATGCTCAGCTGAAGCATGGCCTGGCCACAGGATCGCTGGAGTCCTTCCTCAGGACACCTTCCCAGCAGTGACATCCCAGGGAAGATGCAGTCTCACTGGGTGAGAGAACAGTCCCATAGAAGTGCCAGCACTGCAACCACCTGATGGGACCAAGGTGACTTGTAGCTGGTTTTGTAGCATCTGATAAGGGTACCAGCCTAATGTTTGGTGTTATTTAGGACAACCTACACATCCTTTTAGTTGGTGGCTCCTGCAGATTTATTTCAGCAGAGGTTAGATCCCAAGGGATAGTGACACTATCACTCCAGCATTGCTTTGCCACAATCCCACTTTCTCCACTATTTGAAAATCCTGTCTATTAGAGGATACCTTTCACCAGCTCAGGATTTTTTTATATTGATAGAAGTATTCCTCAGAGCTTGATTGATACCAGGGCTGAGATTTTTCCCTTGGACAGCTTAGCTTGAGTAGTCATGAGAGAAACACAGTGAGGCAGGGTAGGAAAACTGGGCTCTACCATCTACTCCTTTTTTCAGTATGGGGAGTACAGGACGAAATTTTAAAGCTCCAGATTTGAAACAAAGAAAAAGATTTTTCTTATATAATTCATCAGTTATTTATCAAGGTTATTTCACCATTTTGTACCCGAGACCAGAATATTTTGAAATCTAAAAAAGTTTAAGCTTTTAAGGGGAACAGTTAGATCACATTAATAAATGCAGTTAGATCACATTAATAAATGCAGTTAGATCACATTAATAAAGCAGGATAAAAAGTTATGACAGATAACCTTTCTCATACTTCAGGGTATAAAATTCCAGGAACTGAAGGGATTGAGAAACTCCCTTTCTAAACAGTGCTTCTTACAGAGGGCTCTAATAGTCCTTGTTAGAGACTTGAATGCCAGGCAGTGCCAGACACCTGGTAAAGCAATTTCTGCAGTAGTGGTGGGGAAAATGGTTATGACAAATACTTTTTCTATGCATCAGAAAATACCCATCATAGCATTTACAAAATTCAAGGACTGAAACTAAGACCTAAGAAGCACAGTGCAAACTCAATGTACATGAACACTCGGCTCTCAATTTAGCACAAAATTTCCAATTGAAACTAGTGGAAAAATAGGAGTCTCAAAAAGATTTAATTGCCTCAATACCTTCATAACTCTTATCTAGAGTTCCAGAAGCCATATCCCAAATCAGCCCTGCAGTCTTTACAGCACTATTCCAGAAGGCTTCCCATAATCAGAATTTCATAAATGTGATTTACTTTACTGTGGTGCAAAGTCCACCACCAGGAACTGGACTTGGGTAAAGATCTTTGTCAATGAATGCGGTCGATTGCCACAAGCATTAATACATCATGCTATAGAAGGATACAGGGCAAGGACAAAGATCCTGAACAGTATCTCCTTGAAGGAAAAAAAAATATATAGATTCATCTTTCCCATTTGATAGAAACAGGGATTGCCAAGAGTTGTATTTAAGCTTGGAAACTTGGATAAGTTTAGATATTTAAGCTTACAGTGAAACTACATATTAGTGACCATGCTCACTGCTGAATAGGTAACCAGCTCAATCAATTTGGGACTCATAGGGCTATAAACCAGAAAGCATTCCCCTTCGGTTTATCCACAAACTTATTCCTATATAAAGGTTGTTTCTTCCCAATCCCTATAATCAATACTAATGTGAACAGCAATTATATTATTGCACACTGAAGGCTGAATGAACTAATTGGTGCAGCCTGGACCAGACCCGCTCCAAACGTGGGAGACATGGGCCAGGCAGGCAGCAGTCTTCCCACACTTTCTTTTGTGCTGCTTTAAAACCCAGCAGGGACCTCACAGAAACCTTACCCATAGCAACTGCTGAAGAGAGTCATAAATGCAGCTGCTCCCAAGGCCATTAGTGCTCAGACCGCACTAGCTGGTGCCATGTGCCCCCTCTCCCTCCTGCAGGAGTCTGGTTTGTGTTTGCTGCAAGGCATCGCCACATCCGTCTTGGCACACTCATTTCTCCAAAGGCTCTGTCCCATTGCTTAGGCAAAGGAGTCAGCCGAGCTGAATATTGCTCTAAATATAAGATGATAGCTGTATACTCGTCTAAGCATTTTCTCTTTAGATGTAATTCAGTAGCAGTTTTTACCTGACAGAGCCTGCTCTTTACTTATTTTGTTGTCAGTCCTTTCTCTTCTTGATTTGGAGAGTCAGGTATCAGGCTGATTGCACATTTCTAGCACAATATAATATAGTGGGGAAAGGGACATGGGCCTTTATAGTATACCAAAAGCCTGAAAGGATTTGTGTTTAAATATTAATTTGGAGCTGGTCATAAAGTCACAGGAGGTGCTGGATCTAATTCCTGAACAAAGATTTTAGGAAAGGAAAAGCCCCAAAACCAAACAGACTTGGAAATCATAAATCCCAACAAAGACAGCAATGGCACAACCAGGTGAGTTTCTACACGCTGTGTGACTAGCCCAAACGCTGCACTGTTTACTTAGGTAGTGAACTGCCTGCTGTTCAAGAGGATATGCTTTTCCTGGAATGCTGCGGGGATTTACTCTGTGAGCAGAAACACACCTTACATGCCACCAAGCCTCACAGAGCATTCACACACTGACCACAGCTGCCGCAATGCTCCTGAGCTGCAGGAGGCCAACACGTACCCACTAGAGGACTGTACCCTGGCAAAGAGGGAAACCAGCAGGATCACTGCCCCAGTGCCTCACAGACAATGCCGCCATCCGTCTGGGCTGAGGAGTGCTCATGCCATTCCCCCTGCTTCCACCAATCCCACAGCTAATGTGGTCAATGACACGTTGCTATTGTCAAGGAAGCTTTGGATCCACAAAAGGAGCAAGGCACTTGATGTGCCTGACCTTCACTTCAGGCACCGAGCTTGTAGCTCTTCTGTAACCCTGCTCTGCTGTCATTCCACTGAGGAGACATCCAGTCCCCTTGGGTTCCAGGCTCAAAGTACCCTAAAGGCTGCCTTCCAATCACTTGCAGAAGTACCTTATGCTTGGGAGGACTGCATTTCTCAAACCTCCTTAGGCCTTCACAAACCATAATCCTTCACCCATTTCATCTGCAAGAAGGTCTCGAACACACATGATAAACCTGCTGAGGAGGAAATTGTTGTCAGCCACCAGTGTTAGTACAGACATCTGGGACTTTAATTCAACCTCCACTTGATGAGGTCCTCACCCATACTTCTTGCTTTGTAGAAAAATGATCAACCAGCAGTCTACAGGCTACATAACAGCAAGGGATGTCCCCAGAATATGAAATTTGTCATTCAGTTATTAATGCTGGTTGTCTCGGGAGAGAAAATGAGCATGCTTATTTACAATACTTTGCATTGTAGTTGTCAGGGCAACTCATCTGCAAGAAGACTGATTTGGGTTCCAGGCTGCAAACATGTAGTTCATGTTAAACATTTAAAAATAAATTTGAAATCACTATTTCAAGTGGATGTCAGTTGTATCCAGTTAGCACCCTAAACATTACACAGCAGAGTATTATTCTGCTTTTCTGGTACTAAAATCACACCCACTGAATTGTAACCTGTGGGGGAAACAACTGTGTGCTTGCACCCTCCACAACAAGAAGTATTTATCTGTTCCACAGCTTGGCTGCTAAGGCACTGTAGTGGGGAAATCAGTTTTCAGCACCTTCAGGTAAAGGAATGAATACGCTGTGAGAAGGCAGCAGCCACTGGGCTGTAGAATACAAGGGACTTTGAAGAGCTTGTTTCTGAAATGAAGAACTAAACTGGGAGAATCTCCATGTGAAGGAGACACCTCTCTCAGCCCAGACACAAGCAGCAAAAGCTGAAAGCCACCACAACAGCAGCAAAAGTTATTCACAACAGTTTCTGGTAAAAAGAAGGGTAACATTTTCAAGGAGTGACACTTACTTTCCCAGCTGTTTCTGACCACTCTGTGTTCTTATCTTTGTATTTTCTTATCACAATAATTATTTTTCTTTCTTTTTCAGGAAAAAAAACCCAGGCTATTCTTTCGCTTTGGCTTCTCTTAGTCCATTAATCTCTGAAACAGTAGTTTTCCCTGTGTTTTATTTCACAGTCTTGCATAGCCTTGGAATTTCTGATGATAAAACCTGCGATACTTGTTCTTCTGGTGCTAAACCCACACTTCCTGACTTGTAACCAATGGCTGTAAAACCTGTAGCAGGGGAATTTAAGAACAGAAATTATAAAGCAAATTCCCACTGAAGTTCTCATTAAATTAGAGATGGGTTTTGCCCAGATTGAAATTGGATCTCAAGGACCATGGCCAATCCTGGGATTATAACCCGTGGTTACACCTGCTTGAAAAGAGTTGTGTTATTGAATTAATAACACAGCCTACAAACTGTTTTTCCACGTCACCTTGTAGAGCAGAAAAGAGGGAGCATCACAGCATATGGCATCACATGCACTGAAATGCTGTTTGGACCAGCTGGCAAAGCACCCCTCAAAATCACCGAGTCAGCAGGTTTGGTAGTCACAAAGGCAGAGAAAGAAAGGGGATTTAGAACAGATCACAAAGCACACCACAATCCTACTCATCGCGCAACTTTTGGAGTGTTCTCAAGGAAGATGAGGATTAAATGGGCAAAGGCTTTTAAATATTCTCTCATGCAAAGGAATGGAATTAGGCCCACAAAAGTAATTTGCTTGGAATATTAACCTGGGAAATGGGAGATATGTTTGAACTCCCTTGTGGCAGAAGAGAAACTGAACTTGGGTCATTTACAACCTGATTACCCTAACCATGAGTAATTTTAAATAAAAAGAGGGAACTGGGATTTCTTCTCCAGCTGTGCTCGTCACAGGCCTTGGTCTTGTAATTGTGCTCTTAGGATATCTACAGGATGAGACAAGTAGGAATTAGGCATATGAATAAAAAAGATAGGTGAACAACTTCAGTTTTAAATATAAAATTTAATTTCTAATGTATATAAAGTAATAAATTAACATGTATTTATCTAAAGCTAAGAATGGCTTATGTAATGTAGAAAAACATGTAAAAATATATCAAAATAACCTTACCTAAGGACTAGCTTATGTGGCCTAGGTGCTTAGGTGCTCAACTCTGTATCTGGTCAGACACTGTGTGAATTAACCCACCACAGCCAGGCTGGTCTTTGCAGCCAGGTATCTCCTTTATTGCTTTCTCAGGCACCAGCACATTGTGTTGCAAGATACATACCGCATATCCTTTCGGATGGCCCTGCTCATTCATTCCTCACTGGCTTTACCAGCAATACCTTCCCTGCCTAAAGACCTTGGCGAGCTAGAGGCCTGTGCAAGCAACAGGTGAGTCTTCCAAACCCAGTGGTAAATAGAACCTAGTGTTCAAGGCCAGGCTGGACAGAGCCTTGGGCGACAGGGTCTAGTGTGAGGTGTCCCTGCCCATGGCAGGGGGGTTGGAACTTGATGATCTTAAGGTCCTTTCCAACCCTAACTATTCTATGATTCTATGAATTAAGTTTCTTAGTAGGGTGTTCATCTTTTTCAGTGTTGAGAAACAAGATGTTCTTCTTTATGTAAATGTTTGGGGAATCTTCATGTTTCTTCTAGTGAGAGTAAAATGAATTTCTTGGTAGCAGTGGTTCTTACTTATACGCAATAGCACTCAGCACTATTTTGTTTTAATGGATCTTTGTCTTCCTTTTCCTCCAGTGAAACTGCACATTCAGACTCAGGCATGGGTTGTGGTCATGATGATCCTGAAACTGTACCTGAGGCTGGCTTCATATTGTTCTTGAGCTTGTTTCCTGACTTCAATTTTAAAAATTAAACACTCTAAAGGAATTTGTTTGAGGTCACTTGCTGTGATTGGTTAGGTCAGATATGCCCTTCATCTTTGAAATCTGGGAGACTTTCTGTTATCCCAAGTATGTTGCAAGAAGCAGTGCAGAGGCTAGAATGAATATTTTGGTTCGTGTTATTTTTCTTAAATTAATTCCCTCTTGGTTGAAGCTTTTTCCTTCAGTGTATTGTAAGGCAGTTACAGAAAGGAGTTGGAAAGAGAACGTATTGAAATTCATACAGAGCTTGATCAGTGTCCCCTTGTTTTTATCTCCATTAACATACATTGATTGTTGCTTTCTAACAGAGAAACATGATTTTCATGTAATTTTTTGTAAGTCCTTTTGTTAAATTTGATTGTGTGGGTTTGGTTTTTGTTTGGTGTTTTTTTTTTTCTTTTTTTGAAACCAGCCACATAGACATTCCCCTGTCCTCCCATGGGATTGGCTTTTCCAGGTTCTTCTGTGTCTTTTGGAACTGGTTGTCCTCTTTTATAATAGTTTCTGGTTTCATTTTAGTTAATTTTCCTTTATCCAGTATGGTGACAAAAACTGCATTATAGTCCAAATATGGTGTCAGTAGCTGTCAGTTAACTCTTAGGCACAGATATAGTTCTTTGATTTCTTATTTTTTTCCTGTTTTGTGTCTGTTTTCGTATATAGCTTAGTCTCAGTGTAATTATCTATACTTACCTTTTATCTTTCTTCTATTTGTCTTGTTCTTAAGCTGGTATTGATTCCTTGTCTGTGGTGACAAGGATGCTACTGAAATCCTTGCCAGCTGTGGAGGCAGCTGGAGGGATCATGGGAGTGTAGCTGGGGTGGGAGCTCATATCCCAAGTGGAGTGGGCAGGGAGAGAGTGCAGCACCTGCGGGCTGGCTGGGACTGCCAAACACTGGCAGAAGCTATGGAAGATACAGTTTGGTGGCTTTTATTGATTTATTGGCCTTCTAAGCAGCCAGAGTTATTAAATGATCCCCAACCTGCTTTGCTTCACTGATGCCAATTTCTAATGCAGTTTTACTGTTAAAATAGCAATCTATGCTTGCTCAGAGAAAAGTAGTTTTTTTAGCTTACCCATGTGAAGAGTGATGCTGGTTCCGTTTGTCAGATTCATTATCATTCTTACCATGCCTTGGCTTATTTCAATGTGGGAAGTCTCTCACAACTGCAGGTTTGCTCAAGTTTGGAGGGAAAAAAAAAGGGGGGGGGAGGGGAGGAGGAAGCAGGAAAAAAAAATTAAATCTATGAATCTATGATTTATTTTGGCTCCTCATGTCCAGAAAGAAACCAGATAGAGACAAGATGTTTGTTCCAGGCATCTTCTGCTGACCCTGGAGATGCACAGAATTCCAGAAACTAGAAGACAGCATCTGGATAAATACTTGATTTTTTTTTTTATTTAGTTAGCTATTAGTGTGGTATGGCTTAGTTAAACGTGATGTGTCTGGCCAGCATCAAATCATGACAAGCTCAGAGAGACGAAGTGGTATGCCTGATTTGCTTGCCCTTCAAAAAGGCATGCTGTAGCGCTTCAAGACTTCTGTTCAAATTAGTCAAAAAATGGGATTTTTATCTTTGAAAGTGAGTTTGCAGTAACTGAGCAGTTATGAGTTAGACTGTATACTCTTTATACCTCAAGAACAGGTCTTTTCAGTGGTGAGAAGAGAATGCTAAGGCATGCTTTTTATATGGACATTAAGATAATAGGTTCAAACTATGAGCTTTAACCAAGTGACGAGGTTCAACAAAATGCTATTTCAGAAGTAAAAAATTTAAGTTACTGTTATGAAAAAAAGTTGTAACATACTTGAACAAATATTGTCAGAGAACCTAAGACTCTTTCCCTGAAAGTTTGGTTTTCTGCATGAATTTCAGCAAAGTTCTAATTGAGATGCTCTGATAGATTTATTGCCAGCGCTAATTACCTAATTATTCCAGGAGTGGCATGGAAATGATGTATGTTTTTACAGTAAAGGTGAATTTCATTTTCGTGTCACCAGTTAAGCTTCAGAGAGGACACCCATGTGAATCTATTCTAGCAGAGTTCATAAGTATATTTCATACTCACAGATGAGTGAGTCCAAGAAGTGATTTCAAGAGGCTGCTGTGGGGTTCAGTGGTGATGCAAGACTTCAGAGCAGATGTTGTACTCTGAGTGGAATCTCATCTTGGAAACCTATGTGAATTGGGTTTATTTTATTGTTAAAGTTTGGAAGAATGCCATGGATATCTTCCTTCCTCAATTTCTATCTCTTGTGAAAAATGCAGAGAGGAGGCCTCTTGGAGAGAAGGCAAAAAATGGAAAATGGAATTCTTTTTTCTTCTGCCAAAGAACATAGATGGAGTTGGAGCTATTCAGTGGGGATATGTTAATTATACTCCGAGTTTGCTTCTTAGCCTTTTTCAGAATTTCAAATGTAGATAATAAGTCAGGAAGAAGTTAGACTGAACTTTCATGAGTCAAAACCTCACTGTTTTACCACAGGACCACGTAGTTTGCATTCCTGATCTGTCAGTAACAGTATGAGCCACTCTGAGACAATGATATCCAGTGTCACCCACCACAGCCTTTAACATGAAATTCCACCTAGGGAAAAAAAAAGAGATTCAATCTCTTAAGTCAATACAACACTGTTTTTTAAAGCTTATTATGCTGGGGGCACACCAGCTTTGCGGAACAGGACCTAAAGGTCCTGGTGAACACCAACTTGAGCATAGGGCAGCCATTGCAAAGGTGACTAATGGTATCTTGGGCTGCATTAGAAGGAGTGTTGCCAGCAGGTTAAGTGAGGTAATCCTTCCCTCCACTTAGCACTGGTGATGCCACACCTGCATCACTGTGTTTTGTTCTGGGCTTCTCAGCACAAGAGAGACATGGATGTAATGGAGGAAGTACAGAGAAAAGCGCTAAGGTGGTTAAGGGACTGGAACACCTCTCCTATAAGGAAAGGCTGAGAGAGCTGGGACTGTTTAGCCTGGAGAAGAGAAGGCTCAGGGGGATGTTATCAATGTCTGTAATTTCCTGAAGGGAGGATGTACAGTAGACAGAGTCAGGCTCTTTCCAGTGGTACCCGGTGACAGGACCATGGGCAGTGGACGCCAACTGAAACACAGCAAACTGAGAACCTCTGAACATAAGGAAACATGTTCTTACTGTGGGGGTGATCAAGCACTGACACAAGTTGCCCAATAAGGTTGTGGAGATACTCAGAAGCCATCCAGACAGCTACCCATCCTGTGCAACGTGATTTAGGTGGTGCTGCTTGAGCAGGTGGATTAAACCAGATGACCTGCAGAGGTGCCTTTCAACCTCCACCATTCTGTGATTCATCAGTTTTATTGCAGTTATTCCTTCTACAACCTATTTGTAGCTTTTTGCATTGCTTGTGTCACAAGCAATTGACTTATTGTTAGTTTTGTCATATATGAACACCAATAACATTTTAAGTGTTTCTGTCAGGTGAGGTGATTTGATTCATGTGTAATTCCATACTGTAAGTACATTGCAAATAATTGCGGTCCAAGTTCTGTAAAGACTCTGTAAGGTACTGTTTCAAACCAATTGTTTATAAAAGAAGAAATTTATAAGAAATCCAAATGTGAAGATTCTCTAGAAATCTGTAATAAAAATCTCTGTAATAAAAAATCTCTGTAATAAAATCTCTGTAATAAAAAGCTTGTCTTTAGCAGTTCATTCCTATCCACCGCATATCTGCCAAAGACACCTCTGGAGGAGTCTTTCCCTCCTCGAACCCCCTTGGTACTCTGGAGCAAATAACACAGAGCTTTTTTTGCCAGGGTTTGAATTTTTTCCTCTTACAGAAATCCGTAATTTTAACTCTTATCTCTTGTTTCCATGAGGATTTTTTATTTTTTTTAAAACGGGCTTTCATGCTCTTTGTTTTCATTGATACACATAACATGTGTTTAAGCTTCACCCTTCCCTGCTCTTCCATAAGGTGTCAAAAGCAAGAGGCTCTGAGAGAGTAACCTGTAGATGGAAATCACCTGTATTTGTGAACCTCTAGCCCTACATGCTTCCAACAGAAATAAAGCTTCTTTTGCCTGGAATTACTCCTTTGTAGCAAACTTGTGCAGCCATTTGGGGGCTCTTGATTAATTTATCTGGAAAGAGGAAACTTTGCTGCCAGAAGCATGAGAGCAAAAGTAAGCTTTGTCAAATGGAGGAAATTCTGCAACACGTGTTGTTTTCCCTTTTTCAAGGACACTAGTAAAGTTGGGGGAATTTGAGAAAAGTGAAGAACTTCGTTATTTTTGTACCTTGATTCTTAGTTTTTTTAGGCAGTGTGCATCAGGGGGGAGATACTGATTTTAACATGTGGTTCTTCCTCATGGGGGAATATCCCATGACACTTACTATCTGCTGTATGTGTTTATTTTCCTTGGTTTTCTTATTGAGTTATTCTTTAGGTATGTTTTAACCTCTTCTTAACTACACATCACATGGAGTTGTGTGGGGCAAGTCCAGGCTAGTTGAAACCTCTCAATTCTTGATCTAAAGGGTGGCCTTTAAGTGCTTCTTATGGTGAATTGCTCTGCTTATGGTCTTGTTCCTGAAATGTTTCCGGTTCTGGAATTGGCATTAGCATTAAGAAATGCATGTGGAAACAATAGCTGGGGACCCAGAGTCTAACTAGAATTACTCATTTCATCTTATTAGTTGTCAATAGGACTCCTGGTTGTAATTCTGTCTTTAACATTTTTGGGTCTAACCCTAGATTTCTAGGAGAGTCTGTGAGTTGATGATGATAATATTGCTATATTCTTAATGTGAAAAGGCTATGTTATACCTATAATTTTTTTGCTTATGAGTAAAGGTGCAGTCAACACAAATGAAGTATAGCTGAATGACCTCTGCTTTTGAAAATGTGGCACACCTTTATTTCCATTTTCTGCATAAGATTGGCACATGATTGGCACATTACCCCTTTTTTTTACACAAAGTTTACCCTTTCCTTTAAGGGGCAATCTGCCTTATATTAGTTTGTAGTTGTGTGGAATTGCCCTCTAACTGCTCTTATTGTGGAGTAGGTGCCATTTTGTCATAGCAGGACAGGGTGTATCTTGTAAAGTTGTTCATGAAGCTCAGTCCTGAGCACCAAATTTCTTCAATAGAAGAGGTCAAAAGATTGTGCTCATTATGGTAAGAAATAGTACCCATAGGCTCCTGCTTGATTAAACTTGGGGATGCTTTAAAACTGGGCCATAACTAATTGTGCAGTAAACCAAAATTATTATTAATTTCTGTTTTTAAGAGAAGAGACTAAATTATGTTCACTCACATTGTACAGTTTTGAAAAAGAAAAATATGCATTAATAAACAACATGTCTGTAATTAATTAATGATCCCCTGGAGAGGGTTTGCTCCCAAACTAGCTAATTACTGTGTAAAATACTAAAAAATTAATCCCAAAGGACATTATGAAAAATAAGCTATGGGTGAATTGTGGTGATACAAACTGATTTTTTTTTATTTGGCTTAATGGCTAAAGTTAACAACTGAGACAAAAGCAAAACAAAACTCGAGTGTTGAGGTGCTTTTTGGCATTTCAAATTAATGAGCTTTGTGCTGTGCCATTACTATCATCAAGTTCTGACTAGAATTAATGTGAGCTCTAAACCTATTGTTTACTCTGGATTGATTTGAACCATAGTATTGATTACTTTTAATTTTTAATAATTATTTTTATTATATTATTATATAATATTATATATGAGTCTATAATTTTTATTTTTTATTAATTTTAATACTTTTATTTATTTTTATTTATTATTATTTTTATGACTATATTTAGGAAGGTGTAGGCAGGGCTTAAATATTGGAGTCCTCAAAGTTGTTATTCCCTACCTTTTCTGTTACCCTTCTTTAATCTTTTGCTGTGTCTTATTTTTCTCCCTTTTCAGATAGACGTCTAGATCTCTTGAATTTAACCACGAAAATACATTTCAGAAACCTACTATTCTTGTAGATGGGTTCAGCAGTTTAAGTATCTTTTAATAAATGGGTCACCATGCATTTCTTAGTTGGATTCAAATTATTGGTAACTGAAGTAGATTTTAGTATCTGGTTCCTAAATTCTTAGGAAAGCTTTTGCAAAGTGTGAAATGCACCTTGCTTTGTGCGCCAGGAGCCTCACTGGCTTCCAGGGAAATATACGAACATGTCAGAAATTTGAGTACTTGTAGAATCAAAGCCTTGATTGTTAAAATGGTACTTAATAAGAGAAACAGGCACAAGCTAGTAATTTTCTTGTTGAAAACAATGGTTATTGCTCAGGTAAATGTTAGCAGCATTGATTGATTGCTGACAAGAGGTGTAGAAGTGATTAACATGACAATGTACAAATCTTGACTAAATTTCTTTTGTCCCTTGCAACTGCAGCAGGTTTCTAGTTTTTTGGAAGAAAAAACGTGTTTTTCAGAAAACTTGGGAGAGAAAGGTACCGTTCTTCCACACTTAAGTTTTCCTTATGAAGTCTTTACATAATGCTGCTCCAGTCTAACTGATACCTATTTCTTTTATACTATTAAGTGAAGCTTTGATGCATGCATGGGTACTTCCCCCATTACTTTCCTTCCCTGCTCCTAAATCCTGTTATATTATGCTTTAATATGAACAGATGAACTCTTCTTTAGGCTTCTCAGAAAATGAGTTTTCCCACTCACTCCGCATAAGTCTCTGACTCTATATAACATTTAAAAACCGCCTGATTTTAAGTAAATGTATGTTTGAGAAGTAACTAAAGACATCAGGAAATATTCACAGCATGACTTTTAATCTTTAAAGGTAATGTGTTAGAAAGACTTACAAACCTGTTTTCAAATATAAGTGAAAATTTGGTAGTGATTCTAAGCCTATTAAACCAGTTTCATCTAAAAATGAGTGCAAGTACAGAATAAATTAATTGCTATCTCTGAAATGATATATTCAAACTATAGATGTCCATGTAAGGCAGGTTGGGTCTTTACTTGCTCGTTTAATCCTGTCTTTATCTGTTATATGTTTTGTATAAGAACTTTACCATCTTTACTTGATAAGAGTTATTTCCCTTATGCTAACCAGAGGGATTTGGGAGGGGAAGGTAGCAGCTGTGCTGCTAGTGTTTTCTTAGCTTTTGTAGACAGAAGACATGCTGCCCTGCTTCTTTGATTTTTAACTTGAAACTTTGAAGGAATTGGGGAGGTGGCAGCAGAGGGAATCAAGGATGTTTCTTCCTTTGCATGCCTTTACAGAAGGGGTCACCATATTCTTCTTTGCTCTCTCTGGTAATTTGTCCAGGTGCCCTCTGGAGTCCCTCTTGGAGAAGCTTTGCTAGAACTGGAGAACCCAAGTAGGGCAGTTATGGAGATATGGAACAGCTGTGTTAAAAAGAGAAATCCAGTAGACTAGGATTGTTAAACCTGGAAAAGACCATGAGGGGGAATATGATAGATATGCAAAACTATGAGTGATGTGTGTGAGATGAGTAAAAGAAAAAAACCTAATTGGATGGAGGGAAGTTTCCTGTGGAGAGCTTGATTGAATTGGTATCACTGCCCTGACTCTGCTGTCTCTGCTTTTCTGCAGTAAAGGTGCTCCAGGGCTGGTTCTGAAGGTAAAAGCCTTCACAGACTTGGAGTGAGAGCAGTTTTTTTTCCCAAGATATGGGAGAGCAAAACATGTCTGGGCAGCAGAGCAGATGTTGGAGGAGGGGACAAATAAAAAACATCTGGAAGTGACTCTCACTGGAAGGGTATGTGCACTCTCTCAACAGAAACCGCAGAACTTATCTGTGTCTATGAGTGTCAGAATGTAGCAGGCTGAGTGGTGTCATCTAATATTGTCATTCTTATGTTTGGGTTTTATTGCTTATAGCTAGGGATGTGTAAAAATTGCAATGGCTTGGTAATGTTTCTTAGGGATAAGTTTGTTAAACAGTACTACTGCTGGCAAACCTCCAGGCATAGTCATAACTTTGTATTGGTTCATCTTTTGCAGTTCGTGATTTATCTTACTCAGATGCCTGGCATAAATGTAGAGGATAAAATAATTCCTTTTGCTGAAATGAATTGTCTCTTAGAAGTCTACCTAATCCTAGAGCTGCTGGCAAATCCTTTGTAGAGTAGCCTGGAGCCAAGAAAGGAGAATGAAGAGAAGAACAATGAAGCAAAACTGGAGAATAGTGGAGGCATTTGGGTATTTTTAAGGGAGGGGAAGATGTCTTATTACTTACATAGGATTCAAAATGTGACTTCATTCTCTAGAGATTTTACAAACTTCACAAAACAACACTAATGAAAAGCAAGTGTTTTTTTATGAAGTGGTCTTCTTTCTGCCTTGTTAATAATTCTTAAATACTTTAAAATAACACACAACTAAATTGTTTTCCTCCAGCTCCTATTAACATTTAGTTTCTATTTCCATTCCTAGTTAGAATAGTTTCTCCTTACAATTTGGGTTTCGTGTGCAGGATTTTCAAATGGGACCACAGGGACTTGTTGCTTTAATTTGTTTGTATTCTGTTTCCTTGAAGCTTGGATATCTCTGTGGGCATTTTTCTTGCGTATGCATGCATGTGCTTTTTTGTTTAACAGCAGGGAAGAGTTTTAGGTAAAGGCTCCGTTGCTGTAGAAGTGTAGTAAACTTTGATCTTTGAGCTGGGAAATAAACATTTTATCCTTCAAAGTACAAGATTTCAGATGCTTTTTTTTTTGTCTGTAACAGCATCAAAACCCTCTATCCTTTTCCTTAAGAACATCCAGCCCACTGTAGTAAAGCTGATAGTGTTTCAGCATGTGTTTCTTAAAGCCCAGCTGAGTTTTGTGATCACCAGATAATAGTATGACTTACAGAGGTGAAGAGACAGATCTAGCTCCGGTTTGTGGTTCTGAAAAATCCTTTCTTAATGACAACTTTCCTGAAACCACTGTGCTTCTGCAAAAAAAAGGTTTTGTTCAGCCTGATTTTCTCTATTTTTCTATTTCTTGACTTGAGTTATAATAATGCTCTATAGTTAATAAAGATCATGTATAAGTTTTGACCTCTTTCTTAGTGTTGTGCTTATCATCTGTATTTCAAAATCTTTTGTGTCCAAGAGTTTGGTTATCTTGATTGTAGCTCTCATGGTAATATACCACAGGCTGTTGTATATGTCTATTTAGTTTTCTTAATATCTATGTGTAATTCTGTGGAATCACCTCCATTTCCTCTTCTGTTTGTGTTGGTTCTCATGCTTCAGGATACTGTCCTCTCAAATTAGCTTTTGTTTTCTTTTGTCAAATGGGAATATTATTTTTTATTTTCACTCTGTAGTGTTAGAATTTTTGCAGTGTTGGTGCTGTTTACGCTGCTGTTGTTGGGGGTCTGACAGCCCTGCCTTTCGTTTCAGCATTTGCATGAGTTCCTAAGTATGCAATAAAATAGCTCTGTGTAGGAAAGTGGGATACAAAAATTTCATCTGAAAGGAAATAGAGTAATTTAGGTCGGAAGGGAGCTCAGCAGGTCATCTTGTCTCGTCTCCCAACTGAATAATTTAGAAAAAGTCCTGTAGAAAATACTCAGAAAATAAGGGAAGCTGGAGGGGTTGTAGTTCTGCTCTGCATGTGAAGAAATCCAGAAGCCCAAAATACAGAGGCCAAAATAGAGACAAAGATTCACTTTATATATACTCCTTCTTCCCTAAAAAGGTGGTGCTGGGGGGGGGAGGGAGGGGTGAGGCGGAGGGGGAAAGAGAGAATAGGAGGTGGATTTCTGTTGGCATGCAGCCTCTTTCCACAAAATGTAGTTGTCCATATTTACATAATACTGGAGCATAACTATAGTTACAGTATTATTGGGAAGAAGTAATAGACTTGTTCTGTTTTGTCCCTGGTTGTTTAATTACTAAAATTTACTTCAAGTACTTGTAGCAGTTCCTAAAGGTGCTCTGCGCAACAGCTTTCATTCACAGATGTTTCTTGGTAAATGTGGGGATCTGAACCCTAAGAGATGGGGATCCTGAAAATTCTTTATACCACAGAATGCCTTTTTATTAAGTATGTTCACAGTACCTTGCAGTTAAGTGTTAAACACTTTATTTTCATGGATTTTGAGAATATAGTGCTTCTGTTCTCTCACTTCAGCAAATTATGAGTATTTCAGCTGGTGGAGAATATGAATACTGTCTGTAACAGATATAATTTCAGCAGCATAATAACTTCACATTGCACATGTATTTATACTGTAGCTTTTTAGAGGAGACCTTATGTGGTGGGTTTATGCCAGCCAGCAACTAAGCACCCACCAACTGCTTGCTCCCTCCCCCTTGCAGAGTGATGGGGGAGAGAACTGGAAGAGCAAAAGTGAGAAAAACTCGTGGGTTGAGATAAAGACAGTTGTTTAATAAGTAAGGGGAAGAAAAAAACCCACGAGTGATGCAAAGACAGTCGCTCACCACCTCCCACAGGTAGAACGATGCCCATCCAGCCTCTGAGCAGCGGTCACCTTGGAAAGTTTTTATTGCTGAGCATGGTGTTATGTGTCTCAGAATCCCTTTGGTCAGTTGATGTAAGCTGTCCTGGCTGTGGCCCTTCCTAACCTCTTGCCTACCCTCAGCCTGCTCATCGTGAGTACAGCATGAGAAGCAAGAAGGTCTTGAGGCCATACAAGCATTGCTCAGCAGCACCTGAAACATTGGGGTGTGTTCCCAACACTGTTTTAGTCACAGATGCAAACAGCAGCGCCATGTAAGCTGTGTGAAGAAAATGAACTCCAGCCAGCCAGAGGCAGCACACCTTACCTTGTTTTCCAGTTTGTGTTGCTACAAACCACAGCACTTAAACGCTTTGGACTGGCATTAGTCTTGATTATGCAGGACTGGATGTTGGAACTCCTGCTCTAAGAGCTCTAAAGGCACCATGTTTCCCAGAACAGCTGGGTTTTATGAAGGAAGTGTTTTCTGCTGTTAATGTCAAGTGAATAATGATATCAAATGGTGTTAACTGTCTGGTGGCACATTAAAACTTCTGCTAGTAACTTTTGTTTCTTAATATATTTTATATTAATTTTTAAAGGAAAATGGTGTAACTTTAGTAACGTCATGACAGATGTTGTGACTATGAATTTTTGTATTCTGATCATGCTTCTGTAGTGAGTTTCATGGTGTAACTTGGAAGTTTGCTGGATCTTAACTTTGTGTGCCATTCTCTGATGGCTTGAGGGGTATGTGGTAACTTACTCTCAGTCTTCGTGGAATTTCCTTGCTGGGAGAGGGCTGTCAGGAGCCCTGTAGGAAAGGTCTCAGGACACTGAAAACATTGTTAAACAACATCCTAGTTCCCTCCCATTTGTCTATCAAAGCCACATTGCCCAGGACCTCTTTAGTTGTTTACAGATCAAAAGAGAAACAGTTGACCCATTCATGCCTTCTGGCATAATGGTATCTCATGTTTGTACTCTCGTATCTGCCCATTTCCCCAGTAGAATCTGATGTACTGAATGACTTGCATTCAAGAGAGAATAATTAGAGAACATGGAGTCTTGCAAACAGCCATTGATATGGAGACTGTGATAAAGGGGAAAAGAAAGTATGTTGTGTAGAAACATCTGTCAGAGGCACAGGAGAAAGAAAGAAAGAAGGATGACTGGAAGTGAGTACACCCTATCTTTTATGAGTGCAGGTATTGGGGAGAGAATGAGGAAGGCCACAGATGTCTTCATATACCTGTTGAAGGAACAGGATCCTTATAGCCTGAGTTAGAGGGGTTAGTGATAGTCAAACTGGCAAACAGAAACTTGAAGGATCATTTGGAGAGATGGACTGCCTCCACTTCAGACAGTGAACTCAAATACAAGGAGATAAAGTAATTTAAATGGAATCTACATTCTATCTAGTCTACTGAAATATCTGTTTATTGAAAATAAGTCTTTCAGATGAAGGGAACCAGGGTTTTATTACCCCCAAGGTAAAAAGTGGGAAAAGAAGAAGAAGTTAGGAATGGTTCTGTGAGTGCATATTAAAAAAAAAAAATAAATGTTGAAAAGCGATTAATTACTTCAGAAATGTCATTTAATCTAGCAGTGGGTTTTTTGACATGAAACTCTGAATGTGGCAGAACATCATCAACACTCCAGCTGCTAGGATGAATGATTCTGTGAATTGTTTTAACTTTGGGAGTCTTGTCATTTGGGAGCTGCACTCGACAAGAGACAAATTTCTGTTCACTATGCTAGGAAGGAGAGCAGGAATTCTTGCATCTGTATATAGCATCTCATTTAACATGCATTTCAACATTTACTATTCAAATAATAGTGAAGTAAAAAATAGCTCCCATTAATTAATGAGAATGAAACGTTCACTGTATTTGAAGGACCTTTGCCCAGAAGGGAATTCAAATGACTTTTAAAACATGCATGAATAATCAGAATTCATGTATTAAAGCTGCACATAAGCCATTGTAGCAGGACTGGTTTTGTAGGTTCATTGGTATCTTTATTCAGGAATGTATAGATAGTAGAGTTGTGAGTAGGCATCTGAATGAGTTAGTGTCAGGGTGCATAAGGATGCTGAAGGAAAAAAAGACATCTTGACTCTTAGAAATTATATAATCACAGAATGGTTTGGGTTTGAAGGGACCTTAAAGATCATCTAGTTCCAAACCCCTGCCATGTGCAGGGACACCTTCCACTAGACGAGGTTGCTCAAAGCCCCATCTGAACCAGTGTGGAGCTTTCTAACAGAGAAGGAAAGGCTGTATGTGCTTTCAAGATCAAAGCAAAAGTTGAGAAGGGTACATGTGTTAGTGATTTCCAGGACACTTTCGGTGTCCAGTATTATAGAAAAAAGTCTTCATAGACAAAGAGCTCGAAAAGTTTATCAGTTTTCAAAGTGGTATGTAAGGAAGGAGTTAACTAACTTACTGTGGGTAAGTTAGTATATGAATGTAGGCTATAAATTCATCAGCAATTTGACTGATCTTCAGTGCTGTGTTTTCTTAGCAGCTCATTTTGTCAATATAAATAGAAAGTGCTCTCATTATTTTTTTTGGGAGTGAGATTCAGGCAAAAGAGAGTGACAATATGTTATTTCATCAGTCTCATTTCATGCTATTTGTGGTCCTGAGAGCTTGGCTCTGGTAGATCTGTTGAGGGAAGGTAGTGAATTTGTGTTTCTGAATTCTTTCTAGCTTAAAGCTGTTCATGCAGAGGCATATAGTTTTCCATTTTACTCCCACAGGTAGCTTTTGTATGCAGACAGCAAGAAATGCGAAGGAAAGGATCCAAGTAGTTACAAAATGGAGATTTTTAAAGTGATACTTAAAATTCTTCTTAAAATATTTTACTTTCCTCATAGGTTTTAAGTAGCAGTCTTACAGATAAACACTGCTGCTTTCATGTTTTTGTGAATGTGTTACCAAGTTTTTTCAGGTTGTGTTTTAAGGTTGATTACTCTTTTCAAGCTTTTACCATTCATCAAAAAGCATGAATTTTCTTGTCTATCACTTTTTGTGTACTAATGCCTACCTGGTATTTTTTGTTTTGTTGGTGTTCTTTAATCAAAGGACACAAGTGATCTTGTGAATTGTCAGACTTTAAAAATACAAGGTGAAACCAAAGCTAGCTAAGGTTTTGTAGAGGATATGCCAGTGACATGCATGGATAGTCTGCTTGCTCTCACTCTTTCTTCCTCTTTAAAACTTTTCTGTCACTGGAAAGTACACAGAATAGAGTGGTTACATATTTTTGAGGGCAGTAGGGGTGGGACAGAGCCTTGCTGAGTGGGAGTCCCAAGCTGTTTCTTTTTTCTTTCTTCCCTCAGCTCTTCCTCTGGGGAATGTCAGCTCAGAAGTGAACTCTGCATGCTCAGAAAGTAAAACATTTGCCAGAGTATTTCTGCAAGCTGTTATGTAGCAGAAGGATGCCAGAGAAAACCTATGATTGGGCATATTTACTGTCACTTCCTTCAGTTTCGTAGCATTACCAAGACCCCTCTAAGATGTATGAATGATTTATCTTCCAATATAAAGACTCTGGTTTGTGTTATGCATGGGAAGGAGAAGGAGCAAGAAACCATCATTTATTTCTCCCATCAGTGAGCAGTACTTTGAGGCATTAGGCAAATTCTCCTGTAGCTGCACTCAGCATGTTGGAAAACATGTAGGAAAACGCTGCCTTTCCAGCACGGAAAGCAGAAAGTAGAGTGAGAGGCATAAAAAGAAAAAAAAAAGGTGCCTAGCTTGGCAGTGTTGCCAGAGTAAGAGAATCAGCAGGGAATGATGGAGAATATGGGGAAAAACTTGGAAGCTGAGATACTTGTTGGGAATGTGTAGAGAGGCTTTTAGTAGGGTGCCTCTTTGGGTTTTTCCTTTCTGAATTGTGTCTTATCATTCATGGAGAAGTCTGTGAGGAAAAATATACTCCAACCTTGTGTGGTTTACATGTGAATGGAGGCAGCTGTTGGGAGTGATTCCAGAGGTTGCTGTTTTGCTGTCCAAAGCAATTGCCTCTTGAATTGCTTGCAAGGATTAAGCAAAGTGGAGCTCATACTGCTTTATGGAAAGAAGTTGCTCTGCAAAAGGTGTTCTTGTGATTCTCTTGTTGTGAGCCTCACGAACAAATGATACATCAAATCGGTGCCTTCTTTTGAAGACTAAAGAAAAATATGGAGACTGTATTCTAAAGGGAAGTAGAATCAAAGCAGATATCTTTCCTAATAATAGTTGATATATCACATTCACAATATGTGTGAGTTGTTCTGAAGGCTGTCCAAGCATGTGGTGTGGGTTGTAGGTTGTGGGGTTGTGTGCAGTGTCCCATCCCCCCCCAGATCAAGTTAATCAAATGATCTGCCTCTTGTTCCAATTCAGGGCACAATGAAGCAGCATAGAGATGCACATTGTGTTTTGGCAAGGCAACTTAGTGTCTCTACCAGTCATTGCTAGGAACTGCAGTTTATGTTGATGCTAGGTTTCCAGTCCCATGCCCCCTGAGCTGTCTTCAGTTGATAAGCTAACTAATTGGTGCAGAAAAATGGTGCTGAGACCCTTGCTGCATAGTACTGTAAGCATCTTTAGATGTAGAGGTGAATCCAGTACCTAATCCTAAAATACCCTGTTGTTGCTGGATCTGTGTCAACCCATAGCAGCTGCTGGTTTTGAACTTGGGAACATTTAAACTTGATTGATTACTTGCTAAAATGGTGTTAGCAGTAGGATTGGGATGTGTATTAAGCACCTGATAGGAAAACGTTACAGATGTACGCAGCTGCAGACTAGCGTGTGATCTAAGCAGGGCTGAGATGATCGGGATATACTCCAAATGAGATTAAGTGAAGCATCCATTTTCTAGTAACTGCACAGATGAATCATATTCATAGGTATTTGATAAATTTGTGGTTAAAGCTGCAAGATGTAAGACCCTCTAAGGTAACTGTCTGGCAGAATCTAAATGACAATATGGAAATGTGGGTTACAGTCTGTGCATGTACTTACCTTTGCATCTTTAGTTTATGTACATTTACGCAGTGTTGGCTGTTGCCACAATTTGAGAAGCATTTGGATAATTTTAAGTCCAGATAATTCTTTGTTCTTGTATTTCACTGCCATTTAGAAGGTACTTTCTCGCATTGAGAAGTCTGTAATAGCAGTCAGCTAAATAAATTACTTGTTTGGCTGAAGAGGTAAAAGCTTTCAAACAGAAGTCCTGCCTTCAAACCTGAGCAACAAATGCTTCATACATGCCAAATACGTGGTGTTTGTGCTTTCTTTCTCAGATGTGGTAATTTAAAATTTAATCATGTGAAGGATTGTATTTATTTTACTCATGTGTTACTAATCTGTGTAATTTAATAGCAAGTAGGGACACAAACTTCATTAAGATCCAGATGATAAAAAAAATATTGGCTGAGGTCCCTCCTCTTGTTCTAATACTGAAAGCAGAAAGTGGCACTGGGAAACACCAAACTACAGTTAAAAATGCTGGATTTTTTTTGCTTGCTGGGGTGTGGAAGGTGAGAACCTCTTCTGCTGCAGGGGTGGGCGCACGAAGGAGCTCTTTGTTCTTCATAGAAATGAGGTAGAAAAAGATGGTTTTCTGTATACTTTTGGAGTTTCTTTCAGTGCCAGGTGTAATCCATTCTGAGAGTTTCCCAAAGGTAAAGTGTTTGGATTTGATGGTATTTATTTGAACTTTCTGGTACTTTTATATACTTACTCAAATACCTTTAGTTTGAATGAATTGATAAACTTTCATTCCAGCTGCTTTCGTGAGTTGACTGCAGAGGAGGACTTAAATACAGTAATGTTACCTGTCTGTTTCAAATCGTGTATGTTTTTAAGATGACTTCTAAATTCTTCATATTTTTTACAAAATAATTTGATTGCCTTAGAGCATCTCCACATGACAGTAACTTAATGTACAGTATTGCTTACTTCAACGTGTATCCTATAATGGTGTGGAAATTCAAAATGTATTCACAGCTGATGAATATTTCATGTGTATCTTTTAACTTTATTCTTTGAGATTGATATTGGGTACTATAAGTACATGATATTAAAGCGATATTGATTATTCTTGGATGCGGTGCTTCAGCTGTTTCTCTAGCACTGCTGTTAAATTTGAGGATATGATTTCTCATCAAAAGGTACAATCAAAATTTGTTTCTCATTTTTGCTTAGCCCAGACTTATTTCTGCTAAATTTGTGCCTAGCATGTATAATGGGTACACCTGTGTTTTTCTTCTTAAGTGTCTTACACGTTTTGATTATTTAGATAGGAGATGTAGGTGAGAATATATAGATATATATAAACACATGTAGTAAAGCTTATTATGGAATAAACATACAATACCTGTGAATACCTAAGCTACCACCACTGGCACAGAAAAATGAAGTTTCAGAAGATTTAAGACTAAGTTAGCATACATTAGTGTAGAAATCAGGTTCACATGGGTGAAGTCCTGGATGTAGAAATGTGTGGCTACCTGTGTTCTGTACAAATGAACGCATTCATTTTGAGGATCAGACTACACAGCCTCTAAGGAGCAAATGAGCAAATCTATTTAGAAGAATTTATTCTTCTTATTATTTTTAATAAGCTGTACTTGTAAGTAAATAGTATTGTATTTTTTTTGTTTTTCATAATGAAACCTTTTTTTTTTTTTAAATAGAGGTAAAGGGTATATGAGAATGCAAGTAAAAGGGATGGAAGTTAATATGAAAATAAGGATACTTTAATTTGCTTTCTGTTTGTAAGCAGAGGAAGCTACCTCATGTGCAGGAAAAGAATAAAAGGCAAAGGAATGAAGAGGCCTGGAAAGTTCTTGGTATAAAGGCAATTTGTGGAAATAATTGCTTATGCACCGATCAGGTTTGTGTTGTGTCAGTTTATACTTCTTTTTCTCTCAGCTTAATTTTGTATAATTTTATGCCCTCAAATAGTTGTTTTGAAGTCAGACTTGAAAATAACTGCAAAACCACAGACCGCTACCACCCCAGGGCAAAGCTCGCTCTCTAAAGCAGTGGGGTCTGACATCTTGGATTGCTGATGTCCAAGGGAAGGAACCAAACCCAACAACAGCGCCTGGAAGTTTTTGCCACAATTTCTTTTGATGTTAGCAACTTATTGAAAGTGGGTTTGTCAGTTTTGCGGGGAGTCTCCTACGCTGAGGAATTCAGAACTGGCTTGGATATCTTGGGTGTCAAACCACTTGAATACATCTGGTTCCACATTTGGACAGTAGCTTAAGAGCGCATGAAATGTATTGACTACAAACATGTGTTTTATGTCACAAGGAGGTGAAACCAAAACCCCACTAAACCAAATATAGATGTCTGCATACACCTATATTTTTTCTTCTCTTTTTTGTCTGGATAGATGAAGCTGAAGCTAGTTATATTAGAGCTGAAGTGCAAAAACTAATAGCAGCAATATGCCTAATGGTGGTTGTGTGTCACACATTCTTTGAGTGAAATTTTTTAGCTTAACCAGTTAAAGATTTTCTAGCTCTAGAATTCAAGTTTTGAGCTGTCGCATCCCGTTTCAGTAACTGGTAATTTTTCCTTGGCTGGGCATGAACATTTGATTTACTTTCTCATTTACTGCATCAGCTTTTTGAATATATAAATCCTTTTAAGAATAACTATGCAAGGGAGGTTTTCTTTCCTTTTTGGGAAGGATGAATGAATTTTAAAAGTACAGCAAGTGCATGATTTAATGTATTAGTATATTTTAAAAGCTGTAGTATGAAAACCAGATAGTAAATTGTCTGTATTTGTTGTCAGTGAAGGATAATTGAATGAACTGGGATGGTATTTGATGTATATACCAGCTATTGTCAATGATTTCTCATTGGTACGTTACTATAGGGTGGTAAGGTAGATTTTGTATGACTGTGACTTTTTCTCTATTGTAAAACTACTTTTCTTGTTGACATAATAGAACCATGAAAATAGGTGTTATGCATGTATTTGGCTGACTGGGTCTGAATTTAATGTGCATTGAAACTTACACTGTGACTGAGAAAGCTGGAAAATTCCTAGTTGTGTCCAGTGTACACTGATTTACTTAGTTAAGTATGGCCTTCTGGCGTTTGAAAAGTCTGATATGCAGTGTGGTATATTAAACTGCGGGAGCTGCCTCTAAACCCAAAAGAATTAGCCATAGAAATCTCTTGTTGAAAATGAATGCTTTCGTTTCTGGTTTATAAAATAGCTGTAGTGTCTGGGGCAGTTCTTTTCTTCCTGCTTATATGCCCTTTGGATTTAAAATGTTGTCATGGCAGTAATTTGTAGGCAAAAGGGCCATTTTGTTTCTGTAGGGTATTTTGTTGTACATAATGTTTTTGATTGTGCAAGTCTCTGAAATAAAAAAAGAGACTGATTTGTGGAGAATTGAGACACAGCGTGGGTTAAAGCATTTGACAGCCTATTTCATTAAGCTGTTTTTGGCAGGATTAGTCCTATGGCATTTGATGACCAGACTTTTGATTAGTAGTCGCGTTTCAGCAAAGCTTGTTTGAGAAGGACATTGACATTGTAATGGCTTTGGACTCTGCAAACTTCCTAGTGGTCAGGCTCTCTGGAGTTTTGACACTGTTTCCCACAGCATTCTCCTGGAGAAACTGGCTGCTCATGGCTTGGATGGGTCTGTGCTTCACTGGGTAGAAAACTGGCTGCATGGCTAGGTCCGTTGTGGTGAATGGAGTTAAACCCAGTTGGTGGCCAGTCGTAAGTGGTATAAATGAAGTGGATGAGGGGATCAAGTGCATCCTCAGTAAGTTTGCAGACAGCAAAGTTGTCACCCCTGGCACTGGTGAGGTCGCATCTCTAATACTGTGTTCAGTTCTGGACCCCTTACTAAAGAAAGACATTGAGGTGCTGGAGTGGGTCCAAAGAAGAGCAACGAAATGGTGAAGGATCTGGAATTCAAGTCTCATGAGGGATGGCTGAGGGAACTGGGGTTGTTTAGCCTGGAGAAAAGGAAGCTCAGGGGAGACCTTATCACTCTCTAGAGCTGCCCTCTGAAGGAAAGTTGTAGTGAGGTGGGGGTCGGTCTCTTCTCCCAAGTAACAAGCAATAGGACAAGAGGAACAGCCCAAGTTGCACCAGGGGAGGTTGAGACTGGGTATTAGAGGAAATGTCTTATAAGCGTTGTCAATCATTGGAACAGGCTGCACAGGGAAATGGTTGAGTGTATGTGTAGATGTGGTGCTTAGGGACCTAGTTTAGTGGTGGACTTGGTAGTGCTGTGTTAATGATTGGACTTGATGATCTTAAAGGTGTTTTCCAACCTAAACAAGTCTATGATTCTATATCCTGGATTTGCACTTGAGATTTAGCCAAGCTTACTTAGTTTTATTACTGGAAACTTTGATGTTGAGTATCCTGCTTTTTGAAAGGGCTCCCTTGCATTAAATTTCATGGTCACAACCTGCCTTCATCTTTTGTTACGTTAGGTGTTTTAAAGTATTAAACTTCACAAAGACAGCTAGGTAATAAAAACAGAGTAAGTAAGTCACAACAAAATGTAAAAGGCTGTTTTAATCTGATTTCAAACAAACTGAGACATTTCTTTTGATGATTCAACATATATTTGTATTGGGTTTCTTTAAGGAAGTGGAATAAACTGTCATCTGGGAGAATTTAAGTGACTTCAAGTTGGAGGATATTAAATTAAAATGTGGGCAAGCAAATGTTTTGTTAAGTTTTGGTTTTGGTATTGAATGCTCCAGCTACAAAATACAGAGGCCTTCATTCCTTTACTACTAAGAGATCTCTGCATAAGTTCAATGCTTCTTTTAACCCTGTTGTCCAAAGAGAATATTATCTTCTATTTTACAAACTGCATTAAAGTCTTCAATTTAATTTGTAAAGCTGTTCCTTATGTGTTTAGCAAGAGGCTGAAGGAAAATATATCCCTCTCTGCCTTCAGTACAAGAGAATAAGTTCAGCAAATAATGTTTGAACACCATCGTATATAGTGTGCCAAAAAAAAAAAAAGCCAAAAGAAATAGCTCAATACTGAGCAAGCTATTTCCTAAAAAACATTTTACAAATATCATTCAAGTGGATGTGGAATACATCGTACTCAATTCCCGTACAGGAGTAGGAAGAATTACTGTCTACAGAGTAATTTTGAGAACCAGTTGTGTCATGATTATCAGCATTATATTAACATTATATACACATGTGCATGGCTAACTTATCTATCAGATAAACCTGAAGTTACTTCAACTGGGTAAAGGATTTTCAAAATTGTAAAGAAAGCTGAGACCCTCAAATAATTTTTTTTTCTCCATGAAATATTGGGAAATATGAAGATGTCCTATTCCTAACTGTTATGCTGCCATTTGAGAATTAAATGACGCAGGGACAGTAACTGGATGTAACCAGCAAACCTTCCGTTGCCCTCAGTCTCACTTGGCACTGGTAGGAAGCAACAGCTGGATTCTCAGTGTTTTTGTGCAAATTGGAAAACTAGAAAAGCTTAATTTCCCATAATGGTCACTCTGGATATGAGTGATGCTGTAAAATTATGATTAGTGGGGATGTGCAAGGCTCCCCTGGGTCCTACTCCAGTGGAAAATATCTTTCTCATTCTCTCAAATGTTCATATTTTTGTACAAAATATTTTGACATGGCAAAATATAATATACTTGGTACTGCCAGTAATTATTTTTGCAAGGATATTTTAGGAGTACAGTGAGCCTAACTCTCAGATTCCACTAGTTGTATCCCACCCAAAAATGATTCTAGAACTGTGCTCTGAGAGTCCCTGCTGCTTGTACAGTGCAACAATGTGTAAACCAATCAAGTTGTAAGAGAAGATAAACCAGCTACTGTTTCATTCATTATCTTCCCTTGACTACGTATGCAAAATGATTTTTAGCAGTATACTGGATAAAGAAAGTTAGTTTAGATAAAATGGATGTGTGAAGAACTGTGCTTACTGTGACTGAATTAAATATTTTTGCAGCAGTTCATAGAATCATAGAATAGTTAGGGTTGGAAAGGACCTTAAGATCATCTAGTTCCAACCCCCCTGCTGTGGGAAAGGATGCCTCACACTAGAACATGTTGCCCAAGGCTTCATCATATCTTGTAGTCTAAATTAATTAATGCAAGTAAAATATACCTTATAACACAAGATTTTCCAATATATTTTCAGCTGCCTTGTATTTTTTTCAGTGTTGTAAAACGATGCAGTGTTCTTTCTTTGCCAGCAGGAAGTATGTATCTATTGCTTTATGAAACAGAAGCAGGTTGAGATCTCATAATAAACAGCTCCAAGTATTTATTAAATCATATTAGATAACTGCAGGATGCATTATTTAATACCACATATAATTTTATATATATTGAAGTGACTGAACCAATATGTCCTACACACCTACTTGTTCTGTTTCTGTCTCCACATCCTTTCATCTGCACACAAATCCTAATTCTCTCACTGCCCTTTCAAAATGCCCTTTGTTTTCCTCTATCTCTGCACATCTGGTTGCCTTGCTCTTCCCCCTTCCCCCTTCCAGCTTGATAGTCTCATTTTTAAAGCTTTGTTCCACAAAGTGCATAATTAAGCAGTAAGACACGACAGGGCATGAATATTGTTGTATTAATTGAGGGGGGAGAGAAAGGGAAACCAAAGGAAAACTACAGTGAAACAATACCAGCTGGCACTCCATGGGTGTATAATTTGCAATTCATTTAGGAGCAAGCTCGTCCTTGGGGTGGAATTTTCATTGGAAAGTGATGGCCAAGCCTGTGCTCCAAGTGAATGCTTCTCAGACAGAGAGCTTTGCTTTGCACAGGGGCAGCTTTGCTGCTGCAGCTCTTGCTTGTTAGACCTGCTCTGATCTCTGCTCCTGGCCTGGCCTGGCCTGACAAGAGGGGCTCTAAAGCCAAAAAACTGTTAACTGCACTACAGAGATAGATGGCTTCTTTTGAAGGAAGGGCTATTGCAGTGCAAGTGGCGTTTTTCTGCTGAGAAGTAGGTGTTAATAATACCATTCTGTAGTTAGCCATAGTGAGTGTAACATCTGTCTGGGTGTTAGTAATTGTAACAGCCATTTCCACTTGAAAATTAGCAAAGAAAATACTGATGAGTGATTGTCAAGGGCCTACAAGTGTGAAGTCTCTACTGCCTGTTAGTCCCGAGTGGCATACGGTAGAACTGCATCTCAGGAGGAGAAAAGAAGGCAAATAAAAACTCTCTGTCTCTTAGGAAAAGAGCAAGTTGGTAGCAGTCACGGCAGTATGAACTGGGAGAAGTAGCTGCATGCACAGAACAGCCAGCTGCACTGCTCTAGAATGGGAACTGCTCTTCATTTTTTCTGTAAATTTAAAGGTATTTTAGTAATTTATGCACTCCAAAATGGAGAAATCAAAGCTGTAGTGACTTTTGTGCAATTGGGTTGGCTTGTACTGGAATCTTTTAAAAGGAAAATTCCAAATTAATCCCAAACCCATCTCTAGTTCCATGGGGTTGCTGTGCTTTGCATTTTAAATGCAGTCCTGAGCTGAAGTGAAGCTATAGAACATGGCTATGGATATTTGAAGCAACAAAGCTTGTCTATGTAAATGTCATTGAGAATTAAACATGTAGTTTAAATTTATCTTCTATGTGTGAACATAATAATACGTTGTTGTCTTAGCCTGTAACACTACAAAGCAGCAAAAACCAGAGATGCGCTTTGTGGCAGCTACAGAACTTTTTGCTTTCACAGGCTTTCATTCCCCTCAGCTGGTTGCAAGCTTCCAAAAAATGTCCTAGCGTTAGTCTTGGGTGGTTCAAGAAACACAGAGAAATTATTTGAGAAATCACTGATTTATGGCATGAAAAATTGCTTTCTCTTCTACACATTTGTGTGATGTAAGACATGAAAATATATAGGTGATCTTAGCTGTTTTCTAGGAGGTACCGTTCTGTTTATAAGTTGCAGGCAAATATTCAGCACTAAATGTAGTTTAATTACATGGATGCTTTGCAGCATGTCTGTGTATATATAATACATATATATAATAATGTATTTGTGTATGATTAACAATGCATTGGCCACTAGTTGTAATGCTGGACAGCTTTTTAGTTTGAGAAAAAGACGTATCATTTTAATTTGAGTTTTTGATGTGTGGAGGTTTTTTGAAAACAAGTTATGATACTGGAGCATCAGAACCATAGTAGGATCAAAATTCTTGTGGGCAGCTGTGCTGTTCAGAAGAAATTCCACATAAAACATTCCAGCTTCTTCTTAGTAATTATCCTGCAACAGAATAGGAACTGGGACCCACTGCGCTTTCATGCCTTTTTTTCCTGGCCACTGGAAAAGACAGCCTTGTTCTAATTTTGTATTTAAAATAAACATATCCCTGTTAACTCTGTAATCCTCCTTTGTATAGACCACCTTGCTTCCAGAATTCCCTATGTTATACTGGTTTATTTTGTCTTCTGTCTTGTAAAAAGGGTAATACTTTTGTATTTTTTACCAGTGTCTGGAGTTGCAGCTTATATGCTCTAAGGCATATGTACTCACACTTGATGTGCTTGTTCTCATGAACTGGGCCTCATTCACTTTTTTGGGTTTGTAGAGACTAGTGATTGGCATATGTGGGCAGTGCCTGCTGATGTTACTGAGAATTAAATACAAATATATGTGGGCAGAACGTTGATCTGCTTTGAAAACTGTTGAAGCAAATTTGTTAATTTATTCATCCAGTATTATACTAGAGCAGCTTTGAGAGGGTTGTCTTGGTCTCTTGGGAGAAATTCCCTCATAAAGATAAATGAATAAATAATGGAAACTCATTGAGTCATCTTTTCATTTGCAGGGAAAAAAAAACCTAAAAAAGAACTGAGTGTATTTCTTCTATCCTATTCTCTTTAAAATGTTAAAATGTAGTAAGTGAGGACGAGGAAAAAACATTTGAACATTTTTGTCTTCATTTTATGGTGTTTCTTCTGTCTATGTTCTGTCACTGCTACTTTATGAAAAATCTTGCTTCCACATTTGCATCTAAATTGAGGTAGACCTTGCGGAATCAGGTTTTGGGTGGTTTTTTTTTAAGAAAATGTATTTTTTTTCCCGCCAAGGTTTGGCTATACCCACAGCACCATCAAAGGAATGGATGCTATGGGCTTTGACTGAAATTTTCTTAGAAGTAAAGAGGGAGCAAGATGCACTCAGCTGGTTTTGTGGCTTCTGCAACACAGTGGAATTGCAGAGCCCTGTGTATTAATCTGTCTTCCAATTAAGTGTACTTAAATCTTGTGAGGCTTTTCCTGCAGATCTTGAGTTTTGTTGCAGTAGTTCCAGTTTCCTCCTTAAGACTTTGTTTTTCACCACACGCTGTAAGAGTTTCTCACTCTTCTGTAAAAAGGAGAGTGTACCAGGTGTCTTAGGAGACTGCATGATTCCTAGCTACCGCAACTGAAAAGAAAATCATTAGAGACACGTCTTTCAACTTCTAGTAGCTCTCCTTCTTATGTGTTCCTTTCCTTCTCGTGCTTTGCCACATGGTAACAAATGCCAGTTTGATTTCTGTCATGTTTTTCATGTCTTGGCTCACCTATTCTGAATATGTATAGGAGTTCAATAATTCCACTTTATTCTCCCTTTACATTTTTAGATCCTAGGCATCAGGCTATGCAGCTTCTTCTTTCTAACAAAGTATTAAAATATCTTGTCACTTTAATATTGTTTTGGCTTGCAACAGTAAGGTTCTTGTCTAGATTTCCCAGCTGAGAGTAACAGATAGCTTGCCCTGGTCTCTGACTGCATGAAAAAAAGAGCCCACATGTTCTTAGTCTGCTTTTGATTTTTCTTACTGCCACAAGAATAATTTCTTAAGTTTTTTATGTGGTGGCACTTCATTTTTTCAGACGGTATTGACAATGGAAGATTTCTGCCCACTTTTGTATTGTGAATCATTTAGTTCTAGTTTTCAACCTTGTGATTTTCATATATTTAGTGTGTTTTGTGTATATATTTTTATTCATTACACAATAGGAGAGCATTTCTTGTTTGAGAACATGATCTTCATTCAAACCATAAAGTCAAGAAACTCATACCCTAATTATTTATGGTAGTAGTAAAATGGCTAGAATTGGTCAATCTGTTGCATCATCCTTTAGTGTGTGAAAGATTTTAGTAAGCAAGAACGATTTCAGAGACCAGTAGTAAATAGTGAAATAATACTGGACTGCAAAATCCTGTGGCAAGCTATGGCAAATTTGACTGCATTGGGATGGATATGGAAGGATGACTGTTCAAGATACTAATATATATTTAAATGTGTGAAATTAAAAATGAACGGAACAATAAAGTCAATGTAAATACTGCAACTAGAGAGAATTGTTACCTGTTTAGACAATCTGAATGAAAACCAATGTTTTCTCAAATTACTGATTTTGGAAGTACCAGTGCAGCGTTAACCCCAAGTTAATGGCCAAGATCCAAGATTGGATCTTAGGTGCCCTGTGCATCTATTTCCTGGGCTACCAAGTCTGCCTCTAACTCCAACTCCAACATGATGCTCTGAAATAGGAAAATGAATGGTGGGAATGCCATATACAGTTGTGGCAGAAAGCATAATTCATATAAGAAATCCAGCCCATGGAAGAATGGGTGGAGGAAACAAAAAGTAGAGGAAGTGGAACACAGCATTGTCCTATCCGAACAGATTTTTTTGTGTGTTTCTGTGTGAAAATTAGAAAGGCTTTAATGTTCTTGATTTTTTTTTTCTTACTGAAAAATCAGCCTCTCTTTCATAAGAACAGAATATTTAGAAAACCTCTCTGCAACCAGTTTTCATTAGAAAAGGATTTGACTGGGATAGTTTTATTCTTTTGTGTGCGTGTGTTTGAGGGTGGAGGGGTATTGGCTGAGGTTGTCTGTGGTATGGCTTCTCTTCCCAATCACCAGGGAAGAGTAGTGAAGTTCTGGAGTCAGTTTTCTAATGATGTTATGGAACATTGAATATTTTAAGAAAGTTTAAAAACTGGTTGAGGTGAGCAGTTGTCAAAAGTGGTTTCAATTTAAGCAGTTTTTTCCTGGGAATGTCCTGCTTTCTGAGGTGTTTAGGGACCAATGTAGGTGCTTTCCAACCAGTGGAAGAAACTGAAGGTCCTGCAGGTCTCCAAAGCTGTAAACTATTTCCAGTGCATGTAACTTCACAGTAATGTAGTGGGCAGAAATTTATTCCTGATCTCAGCTGGTTATAAGAGTGTGCCCTGGAGCATGAAGATTGAGGTTCTTGCAATTTTTAGTCTAGTTACAGAGGCTATTAATCATGATGCTCAATCCCTTCTTGAATATTGCTAAGCTCTTTGTTCAATATGTTCTGAGCTATTGAACCTCACAGATCAATTACACAGTGTTTATAAAGCTAATTCTGTATTTTGACCAGGAGTGAAAACATACACCTTAGTGGGACCAGGTATTGCTTTTAAGTCAACCGTTGTTGCCTACGTTACATAGCTAAGAGGAAAACAACAACAATAAAATTATAAGATATTCAGACTTCACAGACAGGGAAAGGTGGCTAAATGCAGATGAACTTTTGCAATTTCTGGAATCTTATCTTTGGTTCTGTTCAGATTTCTCAATGGTAATTTTGGGGTTAATGTTACCTCTTTAAGAGATTGTTGACCTCCCATGTCACGGTGGGTGGTTTACTCCAGTGGATGGATGACTGCTACCACTGTAGTCCTGGGATTTGATTCCCTCCATCTGGAGTAGAGCAATGCTCAGTATGTTTAGGTAGTGTGAAATTTCTTTCCTCACTCCTCAAAAGGCAAGGGATCTGAACATGGTGGACCCAGATAGACCCCTGGGACATGATTCCTCTGTTTTAATTCTTTTCTTTTTTCCTCAAAAGAGTGGTAACTTCACTATTCTGGTGATGTAACTAAAGAAATAAAAAAACAAATTAAAAAAACCCTAAACAAAAACAAAATGCCAAAACAAACAATGAAACCAATTGGACCCCAGTATTTTGTTATGTATTCTGAAAATGTCAGGAAATTGTGGTTTCTGTTAGGATAGCTGTCAATTTACAAAAGGACATCAGCTTCCCAGCCAATTTTGCGGGCTTGGGAGAGGACCATCTGGAGGAGAAACGGAGCATATCCAACGATTGTAGAAGAGAATCATCACCGGTATCATACTCAATTAATGCAAATGTTCAGCTGCTGAACTGCTGCATAAAAAGCTGACACAACAGCACCTTGATTTTTCCTTGGGGAAAATTTTAGTAAAACATCACCCTATTCTGGGAATGAAAATTGCCTGGCATTAAGAGCATAAGCCAAAAGTTGCATGTTTCTTCTAGGAAGTGTAGTAGCTGGCTAATTTGTATGCTATAAAACAAAACCTTTCTCGTGAGCTTGCCAGCAGTGTAACATGCATTTTATCATGGTGGGTTGAACAGTGTGGGAAGTTTCTTCCCAAAATTAAAGGTACTTCTTTTGGAAGATATTTTTCTAGCTTGAACAGGCAACTATGACATTAATTCTTTTGAAATGCTGAATGTTGAGCATCTCTGAATCAGTACTTCCACATGTGGGAAGGGACCCTCCCTTTCTCTTGCATTTGTTTACCCAACTGGCCTCTGCAGAAAGGCTGTTGGGAGCTGGCCAGTTTCTGTTCACTATGTTGGAAAGATACCAGACTCACAAATGCTTTCATTTGTATATACTAAAACAGTTTATAAATTCAAGAATAAGTTGTACATCACGTTTTAACTAAACAGGGATTACTTGAGTTGCTTTGTGATTTTCTAAGCAAGACAAATCTGTTCATTCAGGTGACTAAGAAATAATGTGTTGTTTGTTTTTTTTCCCCTGCTAGACTCCAAATCTCATTTAGAAATCTTTCAAGTATGAGTAGACAAGTTGAACTGAATAGTCCAGTTAGTATCATTGCCTTACTCAAGACTATGCCCTTTCAGCTTCTCAATCAGAAAGTTACCAGGAAGCACTTTACTGCAGAGATGGTATTTTTACAGTAGAAAGAATCCTGTGGAACTGTAGAATAATTCATGTCAGAAGGGACCTGAGGAAGTCTCTTGCCTGCTCAAAGCAGGGACAACTATGCAATTAGACTAAGTTACTCAGAGATCTATCTAGTCCCATCTTTAAAGCCTCCGAAGATGGGGACTTCACAACCACTCTGGATAACCTGTTCTACTCCTTGACAGTCAACAGGGTGAAAAAGTTTCTCCTTACATCCTGTCTGAATCTTCTTTTGCAATTTACACATTTTGTTTCTTTTCCTCCCACCATATGCTATCATAAAGAGCTTGTCTGTCTTCTTATAACCTCCTTATAGATACCGGGCAGCTGCTACTAGATTCCCTTGCAAAGGTACCTTCCCAAGGCTGACTGAACCTTGAACTGTCTTCACAGGACAAGTTCTCTAGCCCCCAACCATCTTGGGTGCCCTTTGTTTGTTGATACTTGTCTGATACTGAAGGGCCCCAAACTGGCCCCAGTAATCCAGCTGTGTCTAACGAGTGCTGAGTAGGGGGCGCTGATCACTTCTCTGGATGCAGTACCTGTGCTCCTGTTCCAGCTGTTGGCCCCCACTGCTCTTTGGGTCGTGGGGGGTCTTATGCAGCTGTTCTCTGCTGCTTTCCCCAGGGCTGTGTTTGCAGAACTGCCCTCCCATGCAGTCATCCCCAGCCTGTAATGTTGCTGGGAGGGGACTTTATTCCCAGTTGCTGGACTTGCTGTATGTCCTTGTTGAACTGCATGAAATTCCTATCAGGCCATTTCTCCAGCCTGCCCAGGTCTTTCTGCATGGCGGCCCTGACATACTAACATCCCACCCCATCAGCTGCAAACTTGTTAAGAGAGCACTCCATCATCTCCCCCAGGTTGTTGCCACCGGATGAACCCCTGCCATACTTCATTTGTTACCAGCCTCCAGGCAGAATACAACCCATTAATCACTACCCTCCGGCACAATTAGCTAATTTTTTTTTTAGCCCAACTAGTTGTCCAACCGTCCAGAGTGTAACATCTTAATCTGAACGCAGGAATGCTGTGGGAGACTGTCAAAAGCCTTGTTAAAGTCAGTGATGTTTATCGCTCTCATGTCTGGAAATTTAGTCATCATATCAAAGAAGGCTATTCAGTTGGTTAGGCAAGATTTCCACCTGCTAAATCCATGCAGACTGTTCCCAGTCACCACTGTTTTCATGTGCCTGGAAATGTGCTTCAAGAGGATTTGCTCCACGATTTTCCCAAGGATCTAAGTGAGGATGAGTAGCCTGTAGTTCCCTGTTGTCCTTTTGGTCCTTTTTCAAAAGGCGGGTACAGCATTTGCCTTCCTCTGATCATAGGGACCTTTGCCAATCCCTGTTCCTAAGGAATTGTTACGTCCCCTGACATCTGCTTCAGGCAGATTTAAGTATTTAGTTCTCTACTTTGCAGGCTTGAATTCTTACTTCAGACTGTCTGAAAATATTTTAAAAGAAAAAATGTCCTTTCACTGTTTGTTCTAGAATTTAAAGTATTTTAAATTTTTTTCAGATGTGTGTTTTTTTCCCCTGATGCTCTGCTCCCTATAGGAAATTAAGTTTATGGTTATTACGGGTGGTTTCAAATACTGTGACGGCATTTCCAAGTTTGGAATATGGCTGATGTCTGCTTATGCATCTAACCACTTTATTACCTGGGATTTTCAGAAATTGTTGTGCAGCACACCTCAGTCTTTCTTCTATAGCCAGAGTTTGTCAGAGGCACTGTGGTTGCTGTGACCTGCTTAGACAAGGATGCCAAGTGCTAATGCAGGATCACAGTGCCAAGGAAAATTGTGAGTTCAGTGTTTGATGGCACTCTCTGTTCTCATCCTTGGAAGGGAGGTTGGCTAAGATTCTGGGAAAAATGGTGGTAGATTTATTTTTGGTGGAGAAATGCTGTTACATAAATACCCAGTATCAAAGGTGTGTATGTGTTTGAAATTAATGGTATGTGCTGAATTTTTTCATTGCTGTCTGATCTCTCTCTCTAGCATCACCTGCATCTTGAGCACCAGTAGCTAGTGTTCTGACAGAGCTTATTGCGAAGCATGAATCAGAGCTGTTAATATTTTGTTTGTCTGAAAGAGCAACCTAGATAGCATCAGTGTCTGCCCAGAGGTTTTCTTGACTCCAAGCATTGCTCATTTGGCTGAACACTTGCTTCACTGACCCTTTTGCTCTTAAGTAGACTTTGGGCAGGATCCTGGAATGCCTGAGCAAATACTATGGAGATCTTAATCTATGTGTTGACTAATAAAAGCAGTGGCTTTCAGGTATCCCAGAAAAGGCTCTTTGAGCACTGTGCAAAAACCGAACCATTGGCATTTTAGGTAAGGAGTATTCAAGACACATGGTTTTGTCACTACACGAATCATTCACATCTCTGCTTTGCCTGGGAAAGGTGTCTCCTGCAGCTGGTTGGATGATCAATCTGATTATCACCTGCGCTGAGAATGCAGATGACCCTTATGGTGGTGGTGATATGGAGAAGCGGTGCGGCTCAAGGAGATGTAGGTTGCCTCCATGCACGCCTGCTCACCCACAACCCATTCTTGGGTGCTTTGTGCCCAGAAGCACCTTTTTGTGCCTCTGATATGTACCGCTAACAGTTTTGTAGGTGTAGAATAGAATAAAAATATGAAATATAGGATGTCTTGTTTGTTATAAAGGGTTGGAAATAAACCGTGCCATTCCAGATTTATTAGCTCATAAAATGATGTGGTGGGACTTCAACTATAGTGTTTTCACTATTCTGAGAAGCAGATGTTTAGCCATAAATCATACTTGCATGTGCATGCTGTTAAATTTGTAGTCTTATTTTACATAGCCCTGTTTTGTGGTGTGCACACTTACTGCATCCTTACATCTATCAACTAGTATCGTATTGCAACCAAAGAAATAGTGTGATTAATGTGCAATACAAATACAAGCACTGAGACCCATAGTGGTGGGTAGTGTGCTGTGAATGTATAGTAGGGCTTTATGTACAGATATTCAGTTAATAAT
>JANHGB010019213.1:0-19470 GCA_026283785.1 Coracopsis vasa
TGCCAAATTCCATGGGCTTTCTTGGCCCTCCCCTGCCAGCCCCCCGTCCCGCCGCCAGCGCACGGCGGCAGCCAGATCTCTGCGGCACCGCACGGCTGCTGCTCCGCTCCGTTCTGCTCCGCTCTGCCCGCGGGAGCTGGCCGCGGAGGGGACGAGGATGCTGAGCCTCAGCCGCGGGTGCCGCGCCCGCCGCCGGCATCGGCCGTGCCCGCTGCTCCTCCTGTCAGCGCTGCTCTGGGCGCCGGCGCTGGTGGCCTTCAACCTGGACGAGGAGAAGCTAACGGTGTACAGCGGGCCCCCGGGCAGCTACTTCGGGTACTCGGTGGACTTCTACATCCCTGACCCCAGCACGTGAGTGCCGCCGCTGCCGCCGGGCTGGTCGTTGCCCACAGCACGGCCCCGAGGGGTGGAGGGGACCAGGTTGTGCCCCAGCGAGCGCCCCCGGCCCCTTCCTCTCGGCCGGGGCTGGGGGCTGGCTGTGGGGAAGGCGATGGGCACACCTGGGGTGACAGTCCCTGGACCGCCGTGCCGGGGCCGCCGCCTGTCGGTCCCCATAGGCCGGTAACTTCTCGGTGTGTTTCGCAGGGTCAGTGTCCTGGTGGGAGCTCCCAAAGCCAACACCACGCAGCCAGACATAGTGGAAGGAGGAGCGGTGTACTACTGCGCCTGGCCGGCCACCCAGTGCAGGCAGATACCCTTTGATAACACCAGTAAGTGAATCGTTCAATGTCGTGCGTGACGCTTGGCTATGCTCAGGTCCCCCTTCGGCACAAGTTTCATCCGGGCTCGCTTTAGTTGTATCAGTTTGGGCTGCGTATCTGCAGTTGGCTGGAGAAACCCGGCTCCTGGGAGGCTGTATGCATGTGCGCTTGTGGGGAAGGGTTTAATGGTCCTCAGAGAAATAGCAGGAGTATGACTTCCAGGAGCTCTGTGTAGTTCATCTTAATAACTGCCTTGTTTTGGTTTTGTTTTGGTGTTGTTTTTTTTTGTTTTGTTTTTTTTTTTAATAATGCTTCATTGAAAGGTGTTTTTAGCAGATTCCTCATTTTGAAAACACTGGGGCAAAAGGGGGTTTGAGTGCTCAGAAGGCAGATCCCCCAAAACCATGTCTCATACACTTCCCTGAATCCTGGAACTCACAGGGTTGCTATTTGCTGTTACTTTCAGCAAGGGGTTTTCCGTCTGTTCAGCTGGCTGAAGTACCTCATGTGGCATGTTTATTGAATTCTTTTCAGCAAGAAAGAGTTTTACTTCTGATCGTTGGAAGCTAGATCCTAACTGATTTAGGCACAATGAGGATAGATTATACCCACTTCCAAAGTCCCAAGACAGATGTTTCTTATTTAATTAGAGGGAACACACGTTTTAAACAATTCAGGCTGTTTATGTTTTCTGTTGTCTCTTTATAGGTCTTGAAAATAATTTAAACCTAGTGTTTGCAGGGACTTTAAAACTGATTCCTTCATTTAGGCAGACTTTGACAGTTTAATCTTTAAGCAAAAATTGTGGTACTTTAGGTTATATTTAATCTGAACATTCATGGTTTATTTAAATGCAAACACAATACAGTTCACTTCTTTTCTAAGAGCACAAATTAAATTAGAAGAGCTTACTTAAATGTAGCAAATAAGGAGTGCAGCTCTCTACCCCTTCCAGCTCCAGCCACCCACATCCTACTGTGATGTTAGTGTCTAGGAACTCTGCTCAGAATGACCCTCCCATCATTCTGGGAACTCTTCAAAGCAGAGTAAGAGATAGTTCCTGTACATGTATGTACCTACTAAGGCGTGTAGTGCTACCTACACCATATGGTTATATATAAATGTGGATGTACAGACATAGACAGCATGCACACAATATTTTTATTGTCATATGCCCTGAGTGTATACCTTTAAAATAAGGCCAGTGTAGGAAATATTCCTGTATTTCCATTTTATGATTAGGTAGTTCATGTAACAGAAGTGGAATATATTATCTGTACAAATCAATTTCAGGTTTGAATAGAAAACTTACAGACCAAATGAAAATTCCATTGCATTTTGAAGAGGCGTTTTGAAAAATGAATGAATATCTTTTGATGAAACCTAGAAGGTTTCATTTAGTTTCATCTAGGTTTCATCACTAGATATCCTAGAAGGGCATCTGGTTTTCCTGTGGGAAACTGAGGACAACTACATAGTCTGGGCAGAGATGTCCTTTCGCAGGTACTGTGTTTCAGATAAAGACACAAACACAGGTTGATGGGTATGTTGACAAGGCTTTGGACTTTATCATACAACTATTCAGCTTGGAATCTCCAAAGTGTGATTCATTCAGTCTGCTTGAGATGGTTGGTTGTCTCCTCTGGGTAGATGACTTGTAGACAGCTGAAGTTAAGCCAGAGCGAGCCCATTGGGTAGATATATGGTGCAGTGTATGCAGGTTTAGCAGCATTGTCATTAGCTGTCTTGTTCCAGTACCAAGGCCAGTAAAGGTGTCATTGTTCACTGGCCAGCTGCCTTCATAGACTAGGATCCTGGGAAGATTTGTGTAGCTGATACCAACATCTGTTCTTTATTGCCAGGAACATAAGGGCCATCTCCAACATGCCTTAGATGACTTTTTTTGCGTTAGTATGGTTGTATATTTCATGTCAGTTTTTTCCCTCCAAAATACACTACTTAGAGGAGTGTGTTCTCCATCTTTTTCTCTATTCCCCCAAACAGAGTAGTCCACATGAGCTCTATCCTAAATTATATTATTTCATATAGTCTGTTACACACATTTCCTTTTGAAGCCTTTAGCCATTGTATGCCTAAGGGGACTTGGACAGTCCTTAATAAATAGGGGTATTTTCAGTTTACAGCTTTCTTGTACAGGGACCTTGTGCTCACTATGCTTTCTCCCTACAACATCACTCAGAAATGCTGCTATTCCCATTTTATATTTATATTCACACTTTTATATTTATTCTAATAAATAGAAAAAAGTCAGTCTGAGTTGTCAAAGATCATAGAGGAAGTTGGTGATGATACTGGTAACTGACTCAGGATTTTTTCTTCGCCTCCAGCTCCTTAGCCACAAGATTATCATTTTTCCCAAAACAAAACCACTCAGTAATTGTTAGAAGACTGGAAACTCAGCTCTAGCAGCTCTAATTTTAAGGATTAATGCTTCATGCCTCATAGAAGATTTTTAAAAGTCTTGGAAAGGTTTGGGAATGTCTTCTGAAACAAAACTGAAAAACTACAGAAGCTGCTTCAGAGCTGGAAGATTTCATTTTGATGCATTTTTATACAAAGCCTTCCTTTTTAAAGTACTTTTTTCTTGACTAACCAAATAATATCAGCTCTTTCAGTTAGATTCACTAAGCACAATAAAAGAGGCAAAACTGCTGCATAATCGAAAGCATTTTAAGTTCAGAAGTAAAAATTGAGTGGAACTAGAAAGAAAGGAAGAGCATAATGTAACACTTAAAAGGCAGTGCGACCCAACAAATAGATGAAGAATTTACTAAATCAGTATTTTTCAGCCACAAGAGTTCAATGGAAGACTTCTAAAAATATTACAAAAAAAAAAAAAAAAAAAGCAGAGTCCCAAGTCCTGTATCCCAAGTTAGATTCCGCAGGTCACGAAACTATGAAATTTCCACCATGACATAAAAATTCAAGAGATCAACAAATCCAAGTGGTTGAAAACCACTGGCTTAAATTATACATGAGCATGAGGCTCATGTCTTCCATTTCCAAGGACTGGGTACACAAATGAAGATCAGGTGTGTTGCATTCAGTGCAAGTTTTGTTCTGCCATTGATGGGGAAACATACAATGCACTTGGATGTTATTTGGACTTCTGTTGCCACAAATGAGTGTTTAAGTAAGTGGACACCTAATTGCTAAGACTCATATGTAACTGTACACTCTGTTCCACAAGAACAGAGTTTCAAGAAGAGTTCTTTCATTTGCAAATGCTTTGATGGTATTTGTATGAATACTATTAACATCTTGGTCCTAATAAGTGAAAACGGTGAGGACATTGACTAGTATTCTGTGATAGCTTCAGTCAAGATTCTGGACATTCTTGAATATTATGATGTTACAGGTGTAGAGTTGCTTTGCACTAATTTGTAGTTATTCAGTATTTTACAGATGCTGAGGATGGATGGATATGCCTTGTTATGGGGGTGTAAAGTATAACAAACTAACCAGGAACAAAATCTCTCTCCACATGCATTTAAGGCTTGTTAAGGGGCAACGGTGAACAAGATCAGGGTTATAAGGGAATGAAGGAAAAAAAGAATGTGTTGAGTTTGTAAAGTATATAGTGTCCTAGATAGAGGGGACACTTGTTCAGAAAGTAATCTGAAGGAACCAAGTAAGTGACAGCCACCTTGGTGGAAAAAAAATAGGCTTGCTTGGGATAATATTATGATGGTAAGCGCTGAGATATGATGGTATTTGGTCCTTTAAAGGCTGTTTTGTTGAAGAATTTTGTTTGTGAATAATACCTTTATATAGAGTCCTGAAAGGAGAACACAAGTGCTAATCCTAACTGGACCTGATATTCTGACACTGGTGTAAGACAACTGTAATGTTTCCAATGGATCAGAGATCTGACACTGCAAGAATTGTACCCAGGGTAACTGGCAAGGTGCAGCCAACTTCCCTCCACCACACAGCTGTGACACTCAGGACTAAACTCCATTCTTTGTGTCACATACGCTTTAAATGACAAAAGACAAATCATTATTGTTTGTGAAGCTCTCTTGTTCCTTTTTTATCTCAGAAATTGAGATCACGAGGGAGTAGACATTGCATTGATAACTAATGTTCCAAGTAGGAACACTCAGTATTCAATTCAGTACCCAATTTCCAGTGAAAGATATAAGAACACCTTTAAAAAGTGTGTCATTACTTTTGAGTGCCATGGTCCAGCTGTCAGACTGGGATCCGTACTACTAACACTGATATTCAAGATCAAGACTACTCCTAAAATCATCTCTGTGACACCATGCTTATGATAGGATGCCCAACCTGGTCTGAGTGCTATGAACAGATGCATAACTTGTGTTTGTGTGGGAATGTGTGTGGCTAAACTTCTCTGTTGAGAAGATAGCTTTGTTGGAGTTAACAGAGGTGCAGGAGTATCTGCAGCCCATTCCTAAAAGTAATGCCACCTGACTGAAATTGTTCAACCAGCAATTCTTCCCAGTTGTCAACTAAATTGCTTAGCTCACCTATCTCTGGTCTTCATAGTAGCTAATCCAGGGATTTCCAAAGCAGTGAGGTGATTTACTTACAAACTGACATGAGTAATTAATCCTATTGATGAAATACAGTTCCTGACAAGGGACAGGGGAGCAGAGACGGGAAGGAGGATGAAATTTTGATATACTATAGGATTTGAGCCAACCCATCCATAAGCAAGTCATGTAACCGGACATTCCCATATGGATTGGCCAGTGATATGGCCTTCAGCCAAGAAGGGGCTTTAGCAGGAACTCTTCATGTTTCCTACTGTTGATACAGCAGTGACTGCAGTTCCATGTTTGCAGTTCTTTAAAGCTCCCTAAATCTGGGCACTGGGGTAAAGACTCTGGGAAGAAGCTTGAAAGCTTCTTGAAAGCTGAAAGCACTGCCCTTGAAAGCACAACTAGTGCTTTAGCCTGCTCCATTGCAGCATAAAACTGAGATAAAGTATAATGGAAGGGTTTTTAGTATCCCCTTACTCCAGGAGATACGGACTGAAGGGCAGAGACTCTTCTCCCTTGTTTTCCTGCTCTGTAAAGCCATCCTATTGCATTGCAGTGGAAGGCTGTGATACTCTTTGAAACTCAATGATAGGACAGGGGAACAAGTGTTGGCATTATATTAAAGAGCTGTGATCTGTCTTTCCTCTGTTAACTACACAAAGATAACTTCTCCTTTTCAGTTTGTCTATTATGAAATGAGGTTTACAATGACTATTTCTGCTTTAGCATTGAGGTAAAATTACCAAGTCCTTGTTTAAACTGGGTGCTCTTCCGTTCAGCTGCCAGGAGAGGTAGCAGGAGAGCAATATGAAGAAATCTTTCTCCCCGCTTGATTACCTGGGGAACTTATGAACCACTCAAAGCATCTTGTAGCCAGAAGCAAACTTAATGCCCCCTGAAGTCCACTGTTGCATTTGAAATCTGGTAAAAAGCTAATAGTTCAGATTTCAGAAACTCATTATAATGGTAACTTTTAATTCTAGTACTTAACAGGCTGCAACAAGTTCTTATGTTTTAAATTAGCTCCTAAAGGCAGATTTTCAGATACCACTTCTCATAAGTTTTCAGAAGTCACTGAGGTGTTGTCTTTGCTATCAATTAACTTTACCAGTTTTAGTAAAACAGGTTTATTTTTCTAAACTAGCTGGAGAAAGTTTGAACAGCCTCTGAAGAGGAACAGGGAAGTGGGATGTAGATCAGTTCTGGCCAAGCGTGCGGTTGATAAAAAACATGAGCTGCTCTGGCCAGCAGTTGAGCTGTTTGTAACAGAACCCAGGTACTGTGTAAGGGAAGGATGTATTGTGGGACCCGAGAGGTTTAGTTACATGAAAAAATCATTAGCTGTAGAGATGGTAAGATTCTAGGGAAAGTTTAGAATCCTGTTACAAAACAGAATTTGCATCTGAAGAGAAAGTGCTGAGGGAGAACTTCGCTGTTCTTTTAAATGTTGACACATTTCAGTCCACTATGCCAGTAAGACCTTATCTGGAGCCTCAGGGTTCACTTGTAGCATTCTGATTTATAATAGACCCTCATGAGTTTCTTTTATAAGTCTCAGCCTTATCTAAAGAAGGGGAAGAAATACCCTTAGCTACGTCAGTTCAAGCTCTGAGGTCTTAATATGTTTTTGATCAGATTGTACTGAGGGGAAAAAAATCCTATTGGGTTTGGTGATTCTTTTTTTCTTGATTCATGGAATGAAAGTCCAAATAAAGCTCTCTAGATATGATCTATTAAATTAAAATAACTCATTTGAATAGCATCTAAGGCACAATAAAAAACAGAAATTCAATAGATGTTTGCAGAGTCGGATAAATCCCCAAATAGAAGCAACTTTTCTTGTCATGCAAGGGTTTTGCATATCCTTACTGTCTCTAAACACTATAGAGTCTTTTTGCCCCAGCATTAATATTGAAAGCCATTGTGTGGCTTGGTTCTCTAGATCATAGTCTTCAGCTTTGCATTTGTATTCTGTTGCTCTGTTGAGCATCTAATAGCAATGACCCTGTAAATGTTACTGACTTCCCTTTGCTTAGAAATGGGTGGTATCATTGGAATCTTTTATGGTAGTGATACCAAAATGATACTACTCTGCCATGGTCATAGGGTTGACAAGATACTCTCTCTTCCCTCACTTCTAGAATATGGAACCATGTATGCCAGTATGAACTCTTTCTCTTCCCTTCTGTAAGCCAGGACCCTAATGATGCTCATTTCAAAGTTGAATTAGGTTGCTCAAAGGCTTGTGTAGCCATGTTCTGAAGCTACTCAAGGATGGAGATGCCATAGTGTCTTTGGGGATCCTGCTCCAGTTCTGAATCACCCTCACTTAGAAGAGTTTGTTCTTTATATCTAATCAGAAATGCTCTTTCTGCAGCTTGTGTCTGTTGCCTCTTTTCCTTTCGCTGCATACCTCAGATGGGACTTTGGCTTTCTCTTCTCTCTACCTATTGCACACCGGATGAAGTGCAAATAGATCCTCTTTTGTGTTTTCTTCTTTGGACCAGACGTCTGCAAATCTTGTACTAGCGTCTCAAAACTGTACATAGCATACCAGATGTTGTCTCTGTGTGAGGGGGATATTCACTTTCCTTGACCTATATGTATTAATATAAATATAAATGTTTGTTGTTTTTATATGTTTGTATTTCCATTTTATATAAATATAGATAGGTTGAGGTGATTATTCACCTCTACTGTGTGTATATATAATTATGTATAAATATATGAAATATATGTTTCACATTTTGTATAGTCTATATTTATTTATCTGCATGGATGTGCATAGATACATACACACGTGTATCAGAACAGGTATTTGAAAGGGATTTGCCATCCTGATTGTAATCTTGAGTAGGTACAGCTTAGGGGACAGAGTGTAACTGAGCCTGCTGCAGGTGCTTGGTAATGGCCGTCTGTGTTTATCCGGTAGATACAGGCAAACACACATGGAGCAAGTAAAGATAATACTTTTCAAAGTTCCTGAACAGTGAGAAACTTACCTGACACAGTTACAGGTGTATTACCTAGCTGGATTTGTTGCTTTGATTAAAAGCATTTTTTCCTTATGTTCAGTTTGATTAAAACATTTTTATTTGCTTTTGTTCATTTGAGTATTTTCAAGTTATACTAGAGGATGCACTTTTTACTTCTAGTTTTAAAGAGCCGAATGAATCGCAATGAGCCACTGTAGGTGTTTGCAAATACATCTGTTTCTTATGCAGATGCTGATTACTACAACAAAGAAATATTTGTAAGAGTAATGTTTGAGTCATGCCTGTTAAACAGTTTATAATGTACTGACTCAGTGACTGAGAGACCAGTCACCATAGAAAGCACCAAATTTAGTCTAATGTGTGCAAATGATGGACTGCCATTAACACTTGCTCTAGGTTCAGATTCTAATTCCTAAAAATTAATCTCTGCACTGCTATTTTTACATCGGTTTGCTACTTTCTGAATGCAAACTTTTCTATTTGTCCAGCTACTCCTTTGGCATTTTAAGGGGCTTTTTCCCCTTTGGTAGTCCCTAGGTACCTCAAGTCTAAAAGACTGGGTGAAGGAATGCTGATTTTGAGAATCATATTTCATCGTCTCCAGAGCTGCTTCTGGAGCTGGATTGTGGGGCAGTAGCAATGTATAGGAGTCTTGGCTCCTGCAGCAGAAAATTAGATGCTTTTGTGTTGCTGTAATGCAGTTTAAGGATGCCCTTGCACCTATGTTTATATTTATACGTGTCTGCTCTTTGTATACTCCTGCTTGTCTGGGCCTTAGCCTGCGATACAGACTGCTGTCTTAGGCAGAAGAATTAAGAGTGACTCCAGGGCTGAGTTTGAAGCCAAATTTGCAAGTCATCCAGGCTGTTGACCATCTGGAACAGCTCCTGGGCTGGCTCTGAAACAATCCAGCTGGTACTCAAGGCACTCACTGGACCGCTGTGTGGACAGGCTCAGGCGTTGTGTGCCCAGCCCAGCTGCTGCCTTGTATTCTGGCTGTCCTCACGCTAGTGTCACGTATTGTGATACAAGATAGCCTGGACTCCTTCCTAGAAGTGGCCAGGCATTCTCTTCCAGAAGAGAAGATGACATTTAAATGCAATCTGAATTCAAGCCAAGTTTTTGCTGTTCACAGAATATCAGCTTAACCCCTGGGTAATATACAGTATAGACATAGCCTGTGAGCCTCAGATCCCCATAAATAACGCAAGGAGAGATATTTCCCTGTTGTATAAGGGTGCTGTCAGGATACAGACATGTTATTTTTTAAAATGTGTAGATAACACAGTTTTGAGGAGTGTATCAAAGACATAAATAAAACTTTTTTTTTAATTGGATTGGGATTTATCTGAGTAAATAAGTAGTTTTTACCTGAGTCTGGTCTAAACTGGTCACCCATGGCTATCTACAGTTGGTAAAGAAAAAAAAGTACATTTAGGCCATGGTTCATCTGACCTTCTCAGATATTTGCTTTACGAGGAGAACTTGTGCCTTACCTACCTCATCTCTAAGTGGATGACTAGCTCAGAAGTGGACATTTACAGTGGCTTCATTCAGAGGCTTCTTATCTAATTGTATACAACCAGGGCACAGTAATAACAGTCTACATGTATTCAGGCAAGTTAGTTGTGTATATAGCTTCATTTTCATAATGTTGGAGGGGAAGCAGTAGTGGTTTTACAGCAATCTGAAATATTGATTGGTTGTTAGATACAAAAGATGAAACTGTATTTTAAGGCACAACCTCAGAAACTAGGAATATGGATCCATACCTCCAGGAAGGATCCTGAGCAAAGGTGATTAGAGAATTTCTAACAAAAGAGATTCAGTTAGGGAAGGAAAAAAAAAAAAGCTATTTATTAATAGTGTCTGTAGTGATTTACTAATCATTTTATAATGAAAATCCCACACCACATGATGGAAGATTCATACTACACCATGTGCCACTAAGCGCAGTGGGTGTGTGTACAGTTTTGCAGATTTACTGGTAAATTCAGCTGTGGTTTTATAAATCCTGCAAACAGTTGCCCTAGTTTTAAACCTAACTTCTTTTCAAATTCTGGTGTACTTTGCCAGTAGACAACTATGCTGTTTTGCTTGAAAATGTAAGCTCTTTTTAAGTTAGAATACTGGTCGTGAGTATCCTCAGAGCCAGGCTAGCATCGGCTGCTGTAAGCTGACCATGGCTGATTTTCAAGCTTCAAAAGCTTTGTTTCTATCAGGACCTCATCTGTGGACATTGATCATGCTCAGATTTGCAGGAGCATTAAAAGAGAAAAAAGAAACCTTTAAAGTTTGAAATTGTCTGACTTCACTGGAAAAAATAATCACAAGTGGTGCTGCCAACAACTAGGGAGAAACTGGCAGCTCCTGCAATGCAGTGTGTCACTGTCTCCCACACTCTTAAAGTTTTGGCATAACTTAAATAAAATATATTCTAAAAATGAATATTTTTTGATTGATTTTAAGTTACACTTCCCAAATTTTTAAGATCTAAATGTTCCTAAAATTTCTCTCTCTCCTATCCCTAAGCATGGATTTCCATACTAGCTCCTGTAACTGGCGCAGCACAAAACCAAGTATTTGTATGAAGGAAGATGTTTTCTCAGAGACTTTCAAACTTTCACAGATGCATTCTCATTCAACTTTTCTTCTTATTAGAAAAAAATACAGAGTACCCCTGTCCTCCAAAGAAAACGTATTTTTCATGCTACTTCAGTTTATAAGGTTTATGAGGTTACCATGAGCTGAAGGAACTGGTGATCCAACATCCTAGAAAAGCATTCAGGAATCTCCTCTATTCCTATTGAGCAAATCCCAGGAAGTGTTGGCTTTTCAAAGAGTTGACTGCATTTTTCCGCAGGTTTAAAAATTGTGTGCAAATCCATAGAATATAATCCGACATACTTTTTTCGCTACGTTCCAAGGTAGGTAGTATATAGTTTTATTTTCACATATACTGGATAAAAAAGATTGCTTCTTGTGAAATCTCTCCTGATAGGAACCAGAAGCAAACATAAGGGAATGCAGATATAAGGGGGAAGGAGTAATGCCCTGCTTGTGTATAAATTGAGAAGTTCATTAGGAGTGACTGGTAAGGGAAGAGCATAGCTCATGAACATATGGGAAATCAGTTTACTTCAGAGAACTGAGGGTGAAAGGAAGGGATGTCTGCTTTTTATTAAAACCTGAAATGCATTATAATTGGCCTGAGTCTTTGCCCAGATGGCTTCTCTTATGCTGACATCTGCAAGAGTGTATATAAAGCAACATTAAGAAGCTGTCTCTTGTGGCAGTGCGTACACATGTAATTCTGTTAAGAACTAAGTCCTTTGCTATCTATAGTGTTGGTCTTTGAATAAGCATGCTGAGAAATGTCATTTGTTTGACAAAAACTAATTATAGAACATGGGTTTTGCATGGCATGGGAAGCTTCTACCACACATGAGAAAACTTTTCAGGGCTTTTCACCTACTTTTGTAGATTCTTGTTCATTCTTTATCATAAATTCCAGCTAAACCTTTTTGTTTGTTTGTTTGTTTGTTTGTTTTGGCAGGGGAAAACAGGGTTTCTTCTTTCAGTCCTTTTTCTTTTTTCTGAACTTTAAGTATAATTACTTTTAATTTTCATACGTGAATTTAAGTCATTTTCTGCTGACCGGTGAAAAGCATAAATGATACTAGAAAGTCCGTTTCCTATTCAGCTGATAGGACGATGACAGTGGATGCAATGTAATATACCCATTGGTCTGTTCACTTGTATCTGTAATTCTCAGGGTAATACTTTTTGAAAATAAGCTGTCAACTGCTTCTTCCCTTGTCAGACAACAGGAAAATTAAAGTCAATGGCACCAGGGAACCTGTTGAATTTAAGACAAACCAGTGGTTTGGGGCAACAGTCAAAGCTCATAAGGAGAAAGTTGTGGTAAGTCTTACGCATTCAGTATTCATTTGGAGATAATGTTTATTTTTCTCAAATGTATGTCTTTAATAGCTCTTTATGTGTAGATAATGGAAAAAACTCTAGGCTTATGCATGAGTTATTAAGCAGATTATGTGTATAACTCAAAAAATGAAAGCAGCCTATAAAATCAGGTTGAACTGACCAAGTGAAGATAATCCTGCTGCCATGTGAAAATATTCCGTATTTTTATGGAAGTGATGATTTTTAACAGATTATAAATATATTTTAGAGATACACAAGAACTGATAGCTATATACTATAAAATGTTTCGTATTATGAAGATTTATTTGGAATGTTAAATGCAGAATGTAATGGAAGCCAAGATTTTTGTGCTGAAGATCCATTACTAAGAGAAAGCACTGACTTCTTTTGTCACATTTGCATTGTTTTGAAAAACTGTGTCATAATCCTGGTAAAGCAGCCACAAAAAAGTCATGATAAGAAAGTTCCTAATCAAGACTGGAGTGCATTGCTGTTTTTCAGTTTCACTGAGCATCTCACCTGTGTTGATAGAGAGCCCCAGCAGGGGGCAGATAGTTTTATTGCTTAGCAAAGTAGCGGTGATGCTGCTTGTACACAGGCATTGTATGTTTACACAAACGTTTACATCAAAAATGCAACTGAAATAACTGTGATAAGAATAATTAGTTTGGTCATTAATTTTGTTAGTTTTTACAGTTGCAAAGCCACAGTTTGTGTCTTGGGATTTGTTTAAAACTTCCAGTTATTACTCAAGAAGTAGTCATAAGGGAAGAAGTCTAAAGGAAATGCTTTCCCTTATGTAGTATGCCTTGTGGTTAACCTAAGGAAGGATTTTGACATGAAATAGGTAATGAATAAAACATCACCCTGTTCTGTTACAGAGCTAAGTGGATGTAAAAATGCTAAAAATAGCTGAAGATTTTCCATTTTATGTACTCCGCTAAAGAACAGTTCAAAACCAGAAATAAAGCTTCTTTGTCATCATTTGGTGAATCTTAATCAAGTGAACAGAAAACCTCAGCACCAGCTGATGTGCTGTGTCTGTACTGACCAAACTTTGGTTTGCCTGTGGTAACTCTTCTCAGGCTTCCTGAAACAGACATATAGTCAATACTTTTCAAGCAAAAATGTGAAGAGTGAAGGTATAAAAACCTGTCTTTTAAGCTTTGAAAGGAGAGAAGAAGAAAATGTCACTAAGCTGTCAGAAACGTCTATTTTTTTAAAAACTCGTATGTGATGGTAAACTGTGTCAGGTCAACAGTTCTGCTTATATTGAGCTCTTGTTTCAATCTATTTTGCTCGATGTCAAATGTACCTAAAATCGTGCTCATAGGACACATACTCTTCTTTACTGCACTCTGATTTTGCTTTCTGTTTTAATCTGTAAGGTCTTCTAGGCAGGGACATACTAAGAGTCCCAATTCCTTAAACCATTGTTTCAGAAGCACTGACTTCCTTGGTGAGCACTGAGTAGCACAGTGGTTCATCCAGCTGGAACTGATTGCAGAATGAAGGTTTATATAGTACTGTGACTAATAACAAAACCTTGCCAGAGGTAGACAGGTTTCTGATTGGAGAAGTAAGACAAGGTAGGAAATGAACAAAGAATTTGTTTGTATCTTACAGAGGCGAGGTTGTAGGGAGAATTAGTGTCTCCATCACCCTGCCAATTGAAAAGTTTTAGGTCACAGGAGCCCCTAAAGAATGACTTGCATACCTGACAGCTCATCTTTTTTATTTTTCCAATTATCTGAGTTACTTTCAAAAAAGGTGATGTCACTCTCTACACCGCTTGTATATCTCTTATCCTTACACTGCAATGTTTGTAACATCGCTACTGTAACACAGATCAAATTAGTTCAGTAGCCAGAATTTAGCAAAAACATGTTCACCCAGAGACTGTTGAATCCGTTATAGCTGTATCATCTCTCTAAAGATTTGAACTAAGGTTTTATAAGAAGACACAATCTGATGATTGTGATAAACAATATAACACAACAAATTTCCTTCTGAATATAATGACAGCAACACCCATTATCTTAAGACATATCAGGACAGAAGTAGGAATGTCTTCAGCCACATGTATGTGATCTGTGTCTTCAACTATGGGATCAAGTCTTGCGCAATGAGCAATAATAGAGCAAATATATATCACTTATAAGGCAGGCTTAGAGGGTATCTGTAACATATGCTTCAATGTGAGTGGTATTCCCTGACAGATTTCACCTAAGAACGGCTATAAGTGAAAGATCAGATTATGCTTTTCAGGTTATAATGAAACTATAAGAAGCAGTGGTCCTGCATTTTCTTCTGTCAATACATTGTGAATGTATGATGCAGTACCAGAGAGAATCCTCATACACTGTTCATTAACTACAATTGCCATATAGGTATGTGAAAGGTGCATACGACATTTTTTCTGTTTTGATAGGCTTGTGCTCCCTTATATCATTGGCGAACCCTTAAAGACAGCCCTGAAAAGGACCCTGTTGGCACCTGCTATGTAGCAATTCAGAACTTCAGTGCCTATGCTGAATATTCACCTTGTCGCAACAGTAAGTATAAATAGGAGCAATCCTGTTTTGATGGAATTACTATTGTACTCTGTGCTTTCATTCTTTCAGTCTTCACACAGTCTTGGTTGAATGAAGATTACTATATGACATTATTGCACTGGATGAGGGTTTAGAGAAAAATTGACATTCAATTATATGCCTGTAATTGGGTGCTTTATTGTTTAATTGAAAGAGGAAAGATTAAGTAAATTAAGCTTATGCAGTTATAGTGATGAGTTATAATTGGTTCAATTTAAATGGCTTTAAAATGTAGCAAACAGATCTAGATAAGAACCAGATAGCATTTTAAACCAATTATTCATGCTTATGCTGAGTATAAACCTCTCATCACAGGATCACCATCTGAAGACCAGACCCTGCACAGAAACACAGCCTCTACACCATTCATGCAAATACCATCCACAATAGCTCATTTATGAAGGACTTTCAGCATGGAAGAAAGCCATGCACATTAGCAGTGCTGTTCTGCATTCTTCTCTGTGCTGTTTTGAGGATATGATAGCCGTCTCTGGGCCTTACTTCTAGGGGAATAGGGAAAAAATGCATATATATTTAGAACCAAGTTCAGTTACCTAGAAGTATGCAGAAAATGCCACACGTTAGATTATATCAGTTATTCATCCTGTTCAGCATCCTGTGTCTAAGTGTTTATGATGATTCTTAATACCCTCATTAACCTCAGTGCTCCACACTATTAAAATCAATATGAAGTATCCAGTGATTTTACTGAGCTTTAGACTGGGCTAGGTCTGTGGCAGTTTGTGCATTCACAAATCAGAAAATTGTTCTTTCAGTTACATTTCTAAAGGTAACGTGTGTTAGACAGCAAATATGATGGGCTCACCTATCCCTTCCAGGAGAAACTGTGGAAGCAAATCTATAATGTTGTTCCTTGTCATGATACAAAGACTGCTATTGCAGCTAGCATTCTTGCCCTGTGCACATGGGCTAATTTCAAATCTTTAACTCTTCCTCTATTGCAAATTGTGTTCCTACCTTTGAGTTTCTGATTTTGTCAAGAAAATAACAGGCATTTTACAGAAAAATCAGACACTTCACGTAATTAAAAGGTCTCTTTCCTGTGGAGATTTAGAGACAGCACCACTTAATGTAGCTGGATTTTCTTGACGTCTGACGGATATGTGATAATAATGTAGCCCAATAATGTTTTCAATGGCCTATCAGAAAATCTGTTTGTCAGTGATGTCTCACTGGGCCTTTGCCAAAGGCTGATGACATTTGAAACAAGAGTTCAAGTAACCATTCCTGCTCCCAGTTTCCCAATCCTGCACACTTCCAGCACTCCAGCACTCACAGGAAAACGCTAAAATGTATGCCAAGATACTTTGTACAATTATATAAGGATTTGGAGACTAGAAATGAAAGTGGACAGAAGCAGGAAGGATGGTTTTGCATGTATAAATCTGCATCCAAAATTATATTACACTTCAGTCCTCATTGACCAAATGTATATCAGTGAAAGGCCTGGCCTTTGTGAAGGACATGTGCCCTTTCCCTAGCCATAGTACAGATAACCAGATGTCATTTGAACCTTGACCCATGCTGAGCCATCTACTATGTCAGCATTTTTTGAGAATGCCTTGGTAAACACTCTTGTGTTTATGGCAGAGCAGACTCTGGTGACCATTCTAGGATTTCTTGTTAAGTTGTTTACTTCTGTATGTCCAGCCAAATTCAAACTGAATCCCTGGTAGTTGTTGCAAAGGTCCTTACTTAGCACTGAGAGGCGAAAGTCCTGAGTAACTACTATATTCCTGCTCCTGTTATTCAAAATCTTCACAAGGGAGCTGCATGTTCAGGGTCCTGTAGAAAGTCTTGTTTTGCTCTGCCTCTTCTGAAAAAGGATGCATACCTTTTCATGTATTTTGGTAGTTTTGCATTTACAGCCTTACAGTTCCAGGGATGTGTAGGCTATCTTCCATGTGTACTGTGAAATCAATAAAAGTCTTCTACGTTCATAATTGCAGGCAATGCAGATCCTGAAGGACAAGGCTTTTGTCAAGCAGGTTTCAGCTTAGATTTTTACAAGGTAAGATTCTTCTTCTGAAATACTTTAACAAATGTAATTCTGATATATCACCAGTGTTCAAGCACAAGTGATCAAGAGTTTACCCATGCTGTTCCATATGGAAAGTTTTGTGAAGTCTTTCCAAGTTTTTTCTGCCTTTGCAAGCTTCAAACTTCCTGGTTTCATTAATAAAAGAAATACTGCAATCAGCACTTGTATATCAATTTGCAGCATTCCAATCTGACTGCTCAGTCTGTCTTAATAATTAGGCAAAAATTTGTATGTTCTTCTATCTCAGTGTGTCCCAGTTACAATGCTATCCAAAGACCTGACTTTCAGGAAATAATGGGCAGGTACCAGCTAGTTTTAAAAAGTTAAAACAGCTTGTATAAAGATGCTTTTGGAGTCAGAGGAGTCATTGAGTGAGACCATTCTTTTTGGAGGTAACAGTGAAAGTATTTAGGGGAAATAGCTAGGTGTTCTTATATGCCAAGAAGATCCACACACAACATTGTGGGCCAAAGAATAAACTGTGCAATTATTGTTATTACATGTGCCATTATTACAGCACCAGGACCTCACATAACTTTGATCATTGCTATTGTTTTCAGTATTCTGCACCTACATTGTTATTCACACTATTAATAGCCGAGGAGTAAAGACCTGGTGGTACAGTAGACGAAAGTGTATTTTCTTTAAAGCATTATGTTGCTTCAGTGAATGCAAATACCCTCTTTTATGCTGACTTTGTTACAAATAATCAGCAATTTTTAGAGTGCTATGTTAGTGCTAAAAAACTTACAGCTTTCATTCAAGTGAAGATGCATAGGGTGGTCTTAACTTTATTTGATTGTGGCTTTCCCTGCATGTCCATGCACCAACATCCTTTCCTTGTACAGAGCTGTTCTCCTTTATCATGATTCTGATATTCTTTTGGTCATTTAAATTGTTTTTCCCATGCATGCTTAATTTTGTTGTGTTCTTTTGTTGTATAATTTTATTCAATTCTGCTTTTTGTAGAATGGAGACCTGATAGTAGGCGGGCCTGGTAGTTTTTATTGGCAAGGTATGTTCATCTGGCTGGTTAACTTGATCTAAGAAGTGAAGCAGAAAGTACTGGGGGAAATGTACTAGATTTCCATTGTTTTCTCAGTTTAAGATAACCAGTGTCTGGTCTTATTTTCAGCAAATATAAGTCAGAAAAATTGCTTAACAAGCAAGTGAGGATAAAAATAAGTCAGAGAAAACTCAGGATGAAGGTTGTGTAGGAGGTGAAACAAATAGAATAACTTCTTATGTTGCCATTTTAGCACATTTGTCATTTAATTAATAAGCACACTTTTTCCCTAGAAATACTGCAGTTTTAAAAATAGCTAAAATTTGTGCAGTGAATGCAATATTTTCAGGTTTTTTCACTTACTTATTTCTGAACACAGCATTTTCATTGCTATCTGTATATATTTTTAGCTCATTTGTGGCATCACTGTAATTTTCAAGACGTAGTTTGTCATGTAGGTAAAACCTGAAGTGGTTTTGGTAAAGGGTTAAAAGGGTATTTTTGCTTTAACCTGTTCTGATATGTCATGTAGCTGATTCCCAGACTCTGACTACCAGCTTGCCCATTGTCTGGCTCATTGGTGTGTGGTTTTGCATTGCCATTAAAGGAGGAAGATCTAGTTGATTATGATGGTAGGGAATTCATACCTTTGAATTCTTTATTAAGAAATTGCTTCCACTGGTCTACTACATTTATACAGTTCATCATCAAAAGGTAGCTGAGCCTGAAAATGCTAGACTTTAGTTTGAATCAGCACCTTGCAATGGGTCTGGAGATGTTTTTGTGATAGTTCAATAGAGTCGCCATGCCTGTTGTACTGATTTATGTGCACTCTTCAGACTTTCAGAGTGATAATGGAGAAAGATAGGGAGAAGATGTCTGCTCTTTGCATCTGTGCTATATTATCCCTTCAGCTCTGTTATGATGTACTGCTAGCCCTGTTTTGTAGAAACTGGCTCTCCTTTATTCTCCTTTCATTTATGAAGTTATTTGAATCCAGGTCAGGTAATCACTGCAAGTATTGTGGATATCATTGCAAATTATTCCTTCAAGGATATTCTGAGGAAACTGGCACGAGAGAAGCAAACAGGAGTGGCACCACCCTCATATGATGACAATTACATGGGTAAGCTAATCTCTATGTCAGTTAGCAATATGTTCTAAGAGCATGGGGCTTATATATATTGAAAAGTAGCCCTAAATTACTAATGTCCCAATTTTGAGATGATTTGAACATGTTCTGCAAATTAGTATTTTGTTAGTTACTTCAACGGGATTATGACCATGCTTAAAATTATGCATGGGAACAGAGTTTGAGGGTTGAGATCTTAAATGGCTCATTGGGGTTCTTATTATTTGATCTTTAATAATTAAGCAGAAATACAAAATGTTCCCAATTATATCTTTTTTGTAATGATATTTATGTGTCTCTGCAGGTAAGACAATTTTTTCTTCACATAAGTATAGAAAAGATGCAGTGGAATTTGAAGGCAAAGATGCATCCTTTCATCTCTGCCCATAGATTTGAAACTACAGGCCCTGATAAAATCCAAAAGTCTTTACTGTGTGTCGTGGTTTAAGCCCAGCCTGTCACTCAAGAAACCACGCAGCCCACTCGCTCCTCCCTCCCCACTTCC